>WOGR01009912.1:0-11134 GCA_015342045.1 Leptinotarsa lineolata | reverse complement strand
CAGATAGTGTTTCCGGATCTGAAGCTTGTTCTAATGTTGTACTTGGACCCAATTGTGGAAGGTGGACAGGTTGCTAGGAAACATCTCCTTAATATCGGCAGGTGTAAGCCAAGACTCGCCGAAGATATTTCTTCAGCTCCAGCTTCCCAGGATCGCCCAGGGTGATACTGGCAAAACTGCATCCTTTGATCCCATCCCGTCTCTTCAGGAATTGAGCATGGGTGTAACATTTGGCTAGTTCCGCAATTGTCGAAATTATCAGGCTGTAGATGTCACTGGGTCCTAAGATTCACTCTAGCACTAGCCCTGAGGTAACAGGTTGTCTGTTCAAGACTAATAAGGCTTGTCTACTGTCAGTGCAGATTATTATGTTTTTGCCAGAAATTCCTTTCCTGGTTATCTCTTTTGTGGCGATTGACATACCAGCCAGTTTTGTTTGAACCAACCACGCTAGTATTTTTTCCCATTCCACACTTAATCTTTAGGCTTAGTGATCTGGAGTACACTCCACATCCTGAGCCTTCTTTGGTTTTTGAGCCATCTGTATGTATGCATATTGCATTTACAGCATCTGACTCTGTGTTGTATTTTGCAGGGTTTGTTGAACACAAACCTGGGTTCAATTGCATCACGGCCTGCCTGCAATAGAGGTAGCGCAGTAAGCGCTTCTCGCCATAGGCTTAGCCTTGATTGACCCATTTCTACTTCGAGATTCACACCAGCCGTACGCAATCGAACCATGGTCATTAACGCAGCCTCCTTAACATACAGGTCCAGAGGGGCCAGACTATGGTTTTGTAGATATAAGATAAACGAGAAACATCTGCGAAACTAACTTCTGTGAGGTATCTTGCATGAATGTCTGTCGGATATAATTCAATATCCAGCGTAGTATTAGCTGGGGAAGTAGTTGTTTTCCGTCAGGCATTTACCAGAACCTACACCGTTGGTTCTGGTAAATATTCCAACCACTGTCCTGAACGTCTTCTGCCGCCCCGTTGGTGATGGGTCAGTCTCCACTAGGGTCCTCAAATCCTCGTCCTGGATTACTGTAGGTCGACCACTTCGGAGCTCAATGTCGTGTTATGGGAGAGGGAAAGTCAATATGCATTTTCAAATCGAATGAGCTGAGTAAATTTATCAGTTTAAGTTGATGTCCCCTGTGAATATGATGTTTGACTTTGGGGATAGTTTGTTGAGCAACAATACCTGTTGAATAAAAAAGCTATTCTCATCTGGTGAAGGTGATCGGTAAATAAATAGAAAGTAAGTATTTCGCTTTTTAAAATTAAAAAATAGAAAACTCAATTTTTTTCAAAGCAAAAGTGAATTTTCAAAGCCCAAATAAATATTCCCAGATATAGTCCCACCATTTTGATACGACAGAGTAATTGGTTACAAAAACTAATTCATATTGTTTCAACCAATATTCGTTTAGTAATACAAGTTTTGGAGCATCTGAGTCTTCTATGTATGTATATAATTCGTCTGTTTTATTTCTAAGCGACTGAATATTAAGTACAGCATCGTCAAGTATCTTTTCACATTTGAGTTGAATATGGGTTTATCAAAATGACACATAGGACATCAAACCAGTACAAATATCGTTTTCAGTCCACTGCTGTTTGTGATAATCGGGGGTACAAAAATTACTAATTGGGACATTCGAACTGGAATTAGATTCATTGTCTATTCGTCCTTTTGTGATTGAACTCTGATTTACTGCAACTAACTCATGTTGTAGGTTACTTTGTGGCATGTATCTTCATATTTCGCCTTTCCTTGAACTGCGTATTTATTTCTGCGACAACCGAATTGTAAGTCCCTGCATTTTTCAATGTGGGTTAAAACATGTTTACTTATCAGCGTTCTTGGTAAAGTTTTCTGAATTTTTAACGGCTGTACTAAGCAGTTAATATTCTTTCGTTAGCGTTAGGTTTGATAACTGGTTGAATTATCTGTTGGTCTTTTTGAAAAATGTGTAAGATATCCTGCAACAAAACTACCCAGAAACTAAGAGAAAGTTTTAATTTCGTTTTTATGATGTTGTTTTCAATGATAGCTATACCTTTTTGTAATGATGAAATCTTCTTCATGTCCACATTACTCTTTTTGCAAAAATTATTTTTATTATTTCTTACACTATTCTCTTTGTTACTGACCTTGACATGTAGAAGTTCCTTTAGTTTTTTGTTCTCCTGGGCTGGTTTGGGTGCCAGTATAACTTGTGGTTTTCGTAGTTTTTTCTAATTTTTGTCGTAGATCGTCAATTAGTTTTTGCATATCGGAGATTTATCCTTATACTCATTAAGTGATTCATTGAATTCTGTTTATAAGTGCAATGCTTCTGTCAAAATAATTTCCTTTTCTTTGTTCAACCATAGTAAAAAGATAATTCTTTATATTATGGTTCAACTTTTCCATATGGTTATCACACGATAACGAACTCACTTATCGTTTTTACCAACGAACTAATCTCAGTAGTATGGTGATCCTCTTGGACGTCACAGAATAAAACTATTGTTCTCTTTTAAAAACTTTACCTCATTTCTATAATTTTTTTGAAGACAACTTTTGTGCATGATGCATAACAATGTTCAGATACATATACTGCAGGATTGATCGAGTTTCACAGCACCTGAAAGACATTTTGTAGGAGCTAATAAAATTTACGACCTCATATACACACTCACTTAAAACGGCAATAAAAAAAACTTTTGTCATTGTATGGTTAATGGTTGAAAACTCATATACAGTTGATATAGAGAAAAGGTATATCTCCCATTTTCATTTCATTAGCTCTTCAATCATTATAATCATAGTGATGATTTCAATGTAGTATTAATAATTGAATATCAAACTAAGAGTTCAGTTGTTTTGATAAAACGACTTGTGGATTCTTACTGAAACAAAAAGTGATTTCTCACAACTTTGTTCTGTTCTGAATATAAAAAATTAAAACCACAAAAATAGGAAAACCATTCATAATCAGTTTGATTATCAATACTCAAATGTAACTTATCATTTATTTGGAGCGCGAAATTTGGCTTACATTTGAACTTCATTCAAATTTGGCGTCTATTTTCCAGCCAATAGAAAAATAACTATTTGGATCCAGCCAATAGCTATTGTTCCTCAGAGATAGAAAACAAAAGCCGTTGAAAACCACCGTGTTCCGTGGCTTATTGCATTTTAGCGTCGTGTTTTAGTTGGGTAGTTGAAAGTGCATATTTTTTGCAAAGATAGGAATTTTAAACGGTGATTGAAATGGCTTCACCAAGCAAACGAATTCGACTTTCCCCAAGATCGTCCCAAAGTCTGAGGACAACTCAGGATACCCAGGACTCCAAGGTTACAAGTACCCCCATAAGATCGAGTGGAAACTTGCATTCTCCAGACATTTCAAGTATATCCTCTAGCAGAACTGTAAGGACGCGGTTATCTGATGTTTTTGAGGCAGAAGATAGAGAAGTTTTCCAATCTTCCAGCATCAGTGCCAGAGAAAAAGATGCGAGGTCATTCACTCCTGCTACCACAATTTCGGAGGTTTCATATATTCCAGTCGGTAAGACAAACATTTTTCATGATTTCTTCAACTATAGAGATAAAATCCTACATTCTGCTGAGAAAAATTAGTCAAATCAACAACAGTAGAAATGTTAATCTACAGATACCTACCTACATTTGCTTCTTTAAGATAGGAACTGGGAGAGTTTATCCATCCAAAACTTGCTTTTTTCTTGAAGAATACAGAATTATCTTTTACAATTCTTATATCAAGCATTCATAAAAATATTTAGACATATAATATATGGGAAATTCTGCACAACCATAATATCTTAAACACAAACAATCAGTGTTTTTGGTGAAATCACTCATTTTGAACTTATTCTCATGATGATTATCCACTGAAATTATTGAGAGTTTTTTGACTGCATGACACTGTTAGAAACAAAACTCTTTCATGGCAATATCAGACACCAGTGATAAGGAATGTATTAAGGATTCTCACAGAGCTGAAATTATTTTGAAAAAACTTTATTTGGTTTTCCACCTCTTGATTTATACATAAAAAAGTAACTACATTGAATTTCAAAGTTGTATGAATAATTTTTATCATTTTAATTTAAATTTTTTTCATCAACTTGACCCTGTTAGTCTTTCTTGATTTTATATCAAATAATAATAATAATAAATGTCATTTATTGGTGAATACCAAAGAGCCATCAACCGAAGTCCCTTGGGCAGTTCACAGTTTTTAAATATTTACAGTGATTGTAACATATGCTTACATAATAGAATTGTGGTACATTAGATTTGTGGAAAAACAAAAAGAATCTAATAAATTATGAGAGTGATTTGATGTTTTCCCAAATAGTTTTTTCTTGGTATTTGAAATTTATTGGTTTTCCTTCAGCTCTTTTCCTACATTATGCCTGCAGGGTCTCCAAGTTAGTTTCATTTTTTGCAAAGTGGTTTCTTAAGCCTGATAGTCTCTCCTTTATAGTTTCATACAGCAGTGCGTTTGAGGGATTGTGTAGTTTGTTCTGAGGGTGACTCATTTTGGTAATACTCCTTAGTGTAGATGTTTCAGCTATTTAGAAACTATTTAATGCAGGATTACGACAATTTGAGTAAATTATGTGTGCATATTCGAAAGGTGGATGGCAGATCTTTTTATATATTTTAGTTGCAGTTGTCTATTGGATATAATTCAATATCCAGCATGGTATTAGCAGGGGAAGTAGTTGTTTTCCGGCAGGAATTTACCGGAACCTACTGTGTAGGTAGTTGGAAGAGATGAATATTTCGAGATTGTATATTGAAATATTTATTTTCCACTACTGAATGTGTTAAGTAACTACAACTGAACATTTGCTAATGATTTTAAATTTCAGAGGAGGACTATGATGCATATTTCAATAATTTGGGAAGAATCAAATATGTAGGGACAGTCTGGAAGTTGTACAAGCCTGTGAATGAGCACTCGCTTTATCATAAAATTCTAGACGACCCTTTAAGTATACAGGTGCTTACGAAAATATGTGCATTAGTTCAGGTTTATATTTCGGTTTATTGCAGGAAATTGTTACAAAATTGTTCTTGAAATTCAACGTGAAACCAGAAAAAGTTGTTCACAGTTTAATTCAACTCTGTTTGGATGTTGCAAATTTTCAGAATTTTGATGTTACCAACTATTACAAATTTCGAGAAAATTCAGAGAAAGAAATTGTTGCTTTACTAGAAACTGATGAAGTCATTGATGATCATGAAACTCTAAAGGTATTTGAGATTTTACAAAGAGTTTTTATCATTAACAAGATGACTTTACAGAGTACTGGGAGATACTTATTCATGGAGTCGAGAAGTTCGCTTGTAAAAACGATGAAAATGGCCATTTACAATTTTTTTAAAAAACTGATCCTGGCTTCATATGATAATAATGTGCTGTTTAATAAATTTTTTTCGAAAAATCTCTTTAATTTCATCAAGTGCATGTCTTTCAGTAATATGATGGTCCTTCGACATACTGGTGTCATTATAGGTAAGGAAATTAACAATAATGTAGTTTCAAAATCTTTGTTATATTAGCTAACAGGCATAAGGATTCTGATAATTTTTCATCACAATATATTTCTCTTTCAGCTATGAAGATCTTGACAGCTTTAGTGATAATTTACAATAACATCATTCAACGTCTCAACAATTTAAGTTCTTCCGGTTCTGTTGAATCGGAAAAGATTGATTCAGAAAGTCAGAGAAAAGTTTTCAACAGTCTACTTGAATATTTCTATTTCATTGTCATTAAAAACTGGTAAGTTCAAAAGTTCCACGAATGACTTATCTGAGATTTTTTTTTAGTCGTTTACAAGAAAATAGATTACTCTTGATGAGAATAGAGTGTATACATGAATTTCAAGTCTGGGTGAAATATTTTCCAAAAATTTTCATCAGTGAGCTGCAAGTTTGCACTTGTTTAAACAGACTCATTATTGATTCGGTAAGTATTGAAACAAATTTAAATTGTAATCAGTCAACTTGGGTATTTTGAAGAAGGGATTTGAATTGAGATGTAAATATTTCTTTAGATATACGAATAATGAGGTGAATGTTAAAATTTTGAGAGTTCTGTACATTCCATTAGCGATTTTTTATGTTAGTACACCCGTCTCGAACATATGCTCACAGTTTCAGCTGAAAACAGTGATAGAATACGTTGTCTGTAAAAATACTTCACAAAATACAAAATCTTAAATCTACATACATTTCAGGAATATGGACTGTATTAGTTGAAAATCAGCACCAGGGCCTTTAAAAAATAGTTTAGTAGTGTTTTGCGTGTTCGGCGATTTTCTGCTATCGAAAAAATAGATCAAAGAATTTGCATCAAATTTTGAGTAAAAAATTGAATTGAGTGCTCAAAAACACTTCAAATGTTGAAGCGTGTGGAATTTGATGTAGTGCTCAAAAAAATTTGAAATATTGACAGTGGCATACGGTGATTGCACTCTGAGTCAGAAAAATGTTTACCAGTGGTACAAACTTCACAGAACCGATGAAAATGTCGAGAAATAGAAGAAATTTCTTATGGAGAATCATCGAATCTCTATTAGAAAAGTTGCTGAGGATGTCGGCATATCGGTTGGCTAAATTCATTCCAAAATTTCTGAATTTTGACCAAAAAAGGGACAAAACTGTTGACGAATCACGGGTATATCGTTATGATATCGAAACCAAAGTCCCGTTGTACAAACAGAAGAGCCCAGGATAGCCAAGACAAAAAAAGCACGCCAATCCTTGATTAAATTCAAGACTGGGATGGGAAGTCTAAAGGTATAATTGCTACTACGAATAGCATAAGGAGTAGAAGCAAAGTTGAACTTCGATTTATGTTTATAAATAAGGCAAACCGTCTCTAGGATAAAAAGTTTAAATTTTAGTGGCAGTGAACAAGTTCCTGCACGATTCTCTGGGTTTGACTTAACAGAGACATCTCATCAGTGCCCTCTTCTGTAATATCAATACAGAAGAGAGAAGGGATGAGTTGCATGCTCCCCAAAAAGGTATTCCATAACGTAGTCGAGATTCAATAAGGGCATGGTAAACGGTCTTAGCGGTATGGGAACCTCTCTTACTGCATAACATCCGGAGGAAACCTTACTCTTGAGTTATTTAAGGTGTTCATCAAATTTCAGCCTGTTATCATTGAAAACACCGAGAAATTTTGTGCTTAATTTATTTTGTAATATAGCAGCGTCTATTGAAATTTCATCAAACGAAAATTTAAATGCATACAGAGAGAGTAAATTTGCATCGCACCAACTCTTTACCTTCTTCAAGTCGGATGATATTATTTTATTTAGCTCCACTGAGTTTTTTCATTCCAAAATATTGTATCATCCGCAAATAGAGTGAAACTACCAGATATGTCGATCATATATAGCAGAAATAGAATGGGGCCTAACACAGAACCCTGTGGTACACCAGATTCAATGGCCCATTTGACTCCGCCCTGGAAGGTACGATTCAAACCAATTGTTCGTTACACCTCTACATCCATATTTATGAAGTTTTTTAAGTAAAATTTTATGATTGACGCAATCAAACGCCTTTGAAACATCGCAAAAAATTGCGGCGACTACTTCACCAGAGTAAATTTTATATAAAAAAGTGAAGATGGCATCGTTTGTATCTGTTTCCGCCTGAAACCCAAACTGGTTTCTGCTTATAATACCGTGCAGTTGTAAGAATTCATCTAAACGTACTTTGACTATTTTCTCAATAATTTTTGCCAAAGTCGGTATTAGGAAAATAGGATGCAGATTGGAAGGATTATCCAAATCACCACCTTTATGTAGTGGAATGACAACTGAAGTCTTCAGGGAAGAAGGAAATGAGCCAGTTCTGAATAAGGTATTAATAAGGGCGACCAAAGTTTCTAGAGCATTGAGTGGTAAATTCAGAAGAATCTTAACGGAAATATCTTCATATCCGGTCGTGTTTTTGTTTTTAATGTCATGAAGTGTTTTGAACAATTCGTTAAGGTCAATGCCACCGTATTCACCAGATTTGGCGTCCTTAGACTTCCTTTTTCCAAAATTGAAGAGACTCATGAAAGAACGGCGTTTTGCGACGATTGAGGAGATAAAAACTGATTCGCTAAGAGAGCTCAAGTACATACCAAAAAGTCCATATCAGAACTGTGTTGAGGATTGGAGAAAACGCTGGCAGAAGTGTATCAGATCTGAGGGGGCCTACTTTGAAGTGGTCAAAATGAAAATTGTTGAGTAAATCTTTTTTGAGAAAAATTGAAATTCACCCCATTTTTTGTACAGACCTCGTAAAATGTATGCATTTTTTTAATAGGGAAATACAATTGTATAATTAACTACACTTATATTTATGTTATTTTCAGTCAAAAGATGTCCGATATGCAGCTCTTGAAGCATTTGAACGTTTTATAGAATCTCCAACTATTATAGAGTTCCTAAAGCCGAACATATCTGAATTTATAGAAGTTATTTCTAAAAGGTTTTATGACATCGATTATAAAGTGTCAGTGAAAGCAATAGAAATTTTTACCATATTGTTACAGAGGTAACTCCTTCATATTTTCCTTGCAGCAACTCCTAATGTTTTTTGTTTTAGTAATGAAAACTTCGTATCTACTCATCATTTCCAACTGATAACAAATTTGGTTTTTGACAAAATATTTCATATAGCAGAGGCTGCTGCTCGCTTTCTTACAAAATTTCTTCAAGTTCAGGAATATTCTTCTGAATGTGTACTTGAAAAACTTGCAAAAATGTCACTCTTGGTAAACCCTCTCGAGCAATATTATTCTGAGTGCTCACTGACTATTATTTCAGCCTAATGATTGTTCGAAACAACTTGTTGTTGAAAGTTTCCTCAATTGTTGCACGGAAACACAAAACTGGCAGTTATATTTAAAACTTCTGCTTGGCAAAGAAATTCAAGATCTGAAACTGAGGGAAGCCTTGGCCGAAATGTTAGCGGAGGCAATACATCAAATTTTGATTGGAAAATCTACAAAGCGGAGGACGTTTTCACGGGAAGGTAAATAGATCTCTCTGATGTTTTTTAAGTCGTTTTTGCCAATGAGAAAATTCATAACATGCAATGAGGATTTGTTTTTGAAATCCATCTTTGATTGATCGAAGAATGTAAACTTTCACGGCCAGAGATAACTGTATGAAGGCCATTTTCCTGTTTTTTTTGGCTGTGGTCTGCAGGTTTTTATGCCTGACGTTTAGTCTACTGCTGCCGTAGACATTTTAAAGGCGGTACTGAAATAGTAGTTGATGGAGTGGAGACGATAGGAACAAGAACCCGAGCTTCAACTCGGGTATTGCAACCGTTACCACATCGCCTTTGGAAATGTCTACCGCAGCATTAGACGAAACGTCAGGCATGAAAATCTGCAGACCACAGCCAAAAAATCCGGAAAATAGCTTCATACAGCCATCTTTTATTATTTCACTTTATTTTTATTGTTTTCGCGTCACTGGTATAGAGTGGGCCAAATTGGACACTGGTCAAAATTTATGACAAACTCAAAGGTGAAAACTGCATATCGATATCATCGTTTCTGAGTTACAGCATGTTTTTCGAAAATGTGCACTTTCGAAAAGTTGCTGTAACTTTTTTCCTGTCAATAATTTCTTGTTTCTATGAAAACATGAAGCACTTTTTTACGTAGAATTCAATGTTGTAAAAAACTTATTTTTTTTTAATGAGATATCAATATTTATTGATGAAAAACTATTTTTAATGAGGCACCCTGTATATTCCTGCAAATTTCAGTAGAGCTTAAAATTACCTTTCCAAAAAATGTATGTAGCACACTTGATGTTTGAAATACACAGCTTTTAGGTTTTTTATGTAGATTTTGAAGCGCACACTTTGATCAAGTAGGCTTTGGACGATGCAGCGATAAAACAGATTGCAAACCTTTACTGGTAGCTGTCAAATACTCTCTTCAATTAGTAGTTTTTGTTCAGTTTTCAAACACATTCGCAATGAAGTATGAGAATTATGAAAAATGGGATATGATAGTCTCTGTTTTTACAAACCGGGCAAAATGTAAAAGCAGCAAGCAATTTGTATCACGAGAGGTATCCAGAGAGAAGACAACCTTTTAGAGACCTTTTTGCAAGATTGCGACATAACCTAATTGATGGTGGTCAATTTGAAAAGAATAGGCCAAAAATTATATGAATCCAATAGGGATAAGGACTTGTAAGAAATATTCGTTTTAGTTGCTGTTGAAAATAATCCCAAAATGTCAACGCGAAATTTGAAAATATCAACAGGCATACCAAGAACTAACGTTGGGAGGATTTCGAAAAAACACAAATTCAACAGTTCATCAACTCAGACCAGGAGATTTTGAACGCCGCATGGCTTTTTGCCAGTGGTTCCTGGAGAGTTGTAACCAAATGCGTGATTTTTCGTTAAATCGTATGTGGATAGACGAAGCTTATGTGAGCAGTGCCGGCATTTTCAACCATTACAATTATTATACTGGGGCACAACAAAATCCTCATTCTATTTTGGAGCAGAGAAGCCAAGGAAGACTTGGATTTAGTATATGGGCCGGTGTTTTCAGGGGTATAATTATCGGCCACTTCATTTATAATGGCACTCTCACATCTCAGAGGTATTTAGATATTTTAAGGCAAAATATTGAGCCCCTTGTTGATGAACTGCCACTAATGGAGCTCAGAAAAATATATTTTCAACAAGGAGGGGCTTCACCTCACAACACTGCAATTGTCACAATTTTTTTGGCTGCAAATGTTGGTAATAATTGAATAGCCAACCAGCCGGCCAGGTCACCGGATCTAACGCCTATGAACTTCTACCTCTGGGGAAGGTTGAGAGATATTATTGTGGCAAATTAAGGAATGTCTTAAACAAATATATTTCCAACAATGACAACACTTTGCAACTAACGCTTAATTTATTTCCACTATTAGAGTTTCTAGTTGCCGCTCGATTCACTTTCTCGACTGCCCTCTTCCGTCAGGAAGACAGGCTTATATCGGTAAAGGTCCTTTCGAGAATTCTGTAGACGGTTCGGTACTCGTCTAGAATTTTACCGGCGGTTCCA
>WOGR01009911.1:0-11134 GCA_015342045.1 Leptinotarsa lineolata | reverse complement strand
ATTGAGTCGTCCTATTGAGGAGAGTCGTTTTTGACAATTTGCTACCAATTCTGATGTTGCTCGATATTCTAACGCTGCTTGACTGTCCGAGAAAATTTTTATTGACTGGTTGGATTCTACCAATTTTTCTGCACACAATTCAATAGCAAAGATTTCCGCTTGGAAAACAGTCGTATAGGTCCCTAGGTAGGTTGATATCTCTGTTCTGGGTCTGCAACTGAAAACACCTGTGAACCAACAACTATCTGCTCTTAATATTTCCTCCTCCTGGATAATCTAGTCCTCTCTAATCGGGAAAATTGCTAATAAGGTAGTTACTTCTGAAAAATGTCAGTACTAATCATCTGAAAATCTGAATTTTTGCCAATCATCTAAAACATCAATGTTACAAAAAAATGTTCGCTGATTTATTCTATACTCAGATATAAATGGTCCATGTTTCTTCGATAGAAACGTTAATCGAAATACTTCATTTTCAATGGGAAGTTTTCCATGTGAATTAGATTATTTCCTAAGTACTCAGCGTATATTATTCAAAAAAGATACCAAAGCACCGAAGACAAATACTCAAGACAAACTTTTGTTTCGAAGTAAACTATCAAGGTTGTTTGTGACAAGGAGAAAAAAGTATTTTACAACAGATTTTATCAGTCAAGCGATTTCATGAATTTATCTGATTCAACTTAAAAGCAATGAAATTTTTCATGTGTGGCTCTATTGATCACTGATATCATTGATGTACTTATGGAAGAGAAAGTACTGGTCCCAGTACTGTACCCTGAAGGATCATTAATAGAAATGAAAACCTTCACAACAACAACATCGAGTGTCCTTTATTCGAAGCAAAATTGTTCCCACTGGTGGACTTTTTCCAGGGTGGCAATTGAAAAAGGCATAAAGGGCCCTAAAAACAATACCAAAAGTGGAGAAACTCGACGAAGTTATTTCGGAATAAATTCACCTTGTCGAAGTTCTTCAACTCCAATAATTTCATTTCGATGGAATTATTCGATGCTTTCAAAAATATCTCATGAAAATAACCCAGCCTAAAATTGCTGTTATAAAATTCCAAAGTAATCGGAGGTCCTCAAATACAGTGCGGGAATAAAAAGTCTCCTAACTTACAGGACAACATATCGAGCTTGTAGAAAAACAACCTATTCAATACATTCTACCAAGGAAAACGCTAATGTGGCGTCACTTATCGTCAAAAATTTGTTTCAAATGTTCCATTAGCAATTTACAAGCTGAGAATAAACCATCAAGTAAATTTCTGGGACTATTTGTTGACAGTGATTTGAAATTTGGAAACCATCTCAGGAATTTCCGCTGTGAGGCTGACATCTAATGAGTTAGGATTTGCTGCTGCCAAAATTACATATCACTCTCTCATATAATCTCTCCAACGATATGAAACCCTTTTCTTGGGAACATGTACTGTGACAACATTGCCATCAATTTTAGTGTTACAGAAAAGAGCTGTACGTTTTCTGTGTAGAGCAAAAACACTAGATTCCAGCAGACAACTGTGTAGAGAAAAGAAAATCCTCACTGTTATATCGATTTTCATTATTGAAACTATATGACTCATAGTAAAACATCAAAATCGGTTTTCAATTAACGCAAACGCCACTAGCCAAAAAAAATAATTTGCCCATCCCAAAATATTCCTTTATCAAAGACTCCTCCATAGCCTGATGACTTCGACAATTGCGAAACTAGCCAAATGCCATACCCATGCTCAATCCCTAAAGAAATGGGATGGGAATATTCAATCTCCCTAATTCCATCGTATCTAAACGGTGCATGCCATAACAGAAACTAACAGGAGAGCCTATTATAATTTATCAAAGTACTATCAAGATACTTTTTTTTCGACTTGTGTTTCCCGCTCGATTTGGGTTCCTTGCAGACTGTAGACTTCTTAATCTGTCCCAATCGGCAACTCCGCTTGTGCTCGACTAGGTGGGTACCAATACTTCTTTTCGTCTGACCGATATAAACTTTACCTGTAAACTCCCATTGATTCGAGTGGCTTTTCCATGAAAAAATTTAAAAAAATAGCCATTCATGCTTTACAAAAACGATCTGAGCACTGGTTGAGGTATATAGATGACACTTTCGTTGTTTGGAGCCAGGAAAAGAAAAACTACAGCACTTCCTAAATCATCTGAATAGCTTTCATCCAAAAAAATATCGAGGTATCTGAGATCAGCAAAAGATAGCAGAGATCCACTCAAATCAGCAGGAGTTCACAGGATTCCATCTAACTGTGATAAAGTCTATATCGGTCAGACGAAAAGAAGCATTGGTAGCCGCTTAGTCGAGCACAACCGGAGTTGCCGATTGGTACACACGAGAAGTCTGCAGTCGCTGAACATGCAAGATCCTATTCGGAAATACCGAGAGGCTAGCAACGTCGAATCAGAAATACACAAACACTAAGGGAACTTCAACAGAAAGGAAAAGAGGACATTTCTACATTTTTCAAGAAATTCTCAAATCTACTTTATTTAGACCGAGAATAATGACTCTTTCACAACAAAGCCATAATGCAATTAAACTGCGGAATATTTCGAATCAATCCACTACAAAAGAAGAATAAATGGCACAAGACGAGAGCTGTGTTCAGTGTTTCCAGGTCTACTGTTTTGGCTCCCGACCTACTGTTCTGATCTTTATGAGTTGAAATTTGCTGATGCCTCAGTTTATTTTCTATTATAATTATTGAATTACTGTAGATATCAATCAATGTTTTCGTTAGACAAAATCTATTGCTTCAGGCGTGTTCATGAAGACGCTTGAAGAAGCGGTTTTGTAAACTATTCAGTGAAAATCTCACAATGAAGTGTTACTTGAATGTCTTCTATCCATTAAGAAACGGCACGATAGTACTACTTAAGAAAGTACTCCAGAATCATCCCAAATCGTATGAATTTGTTGAGAGGTTTTGCTTACTAAGTTATCATCATGGGGAGATGACTAACCTAGTTAGAATGAGTTTTTTGAAGAATTCTACATTTAAAAAATCATTTACTGTTTATTGCAGAATCGTAAAGATAATATCAAAGTACTAATTACTTATAAACGGTTTTCAGAAATGAATCAGTATTAGAAAAACCAATCAAAAGAAGTATAGAAAGGCCCTTTTCATGGGGGTTATTAATGTTCAGAAGTTAGAAGAGAACTATTTACGAATACACTGTATGAATTAAAAAGTGTGCTCGAGATTATTAACTGGTGTAGTTTTAACATCGAAATCACTTATTTTCGGCGTCTGTCGTCAATGACTTTCCTATTTAGATTTATTAGCCTCGGTTACTCCTAAGAACGAATCTTTAATTGGAGCCTCTATAAAGAGAGAGCTATTTTGTAATTCTCCGGCTATAAAAATAGGTATACAATAATTGTGAGTGGCGATAAAGTTAAAAATACCCCAGATGTTGAAAAGTGTTTTGATACTACTGGAGAACGGTAGCCTATCGTAAAATTTTATTCGCTGCAGAATTACTTCGACTTTTGCTTTTATTCCACTAAACGTGACGTTTATTTTCAGTTCGGTGATATGTCTTGTTATCGATATAATTTATATTCTTTGATTAATTCTTTCGATGCGTTTAAATGATAAAATAGTTAGTAGAAGCTAGGAAGATTTTATAGAGTTTTACCGAGAATGCAGTAGACCTGTTTTATCAACTAAATCGAACATAAATCGGTGATGGTGGCTAGCATCTTCAACATCAGTATTTTTGAAGTTCTTTCGATTTTTTTCATTTGGCAACAAAACTGAATCATCCTAGGTTAGAAGTGTACAATAATACATACCTATGTATAATATAAACAGTTAATTATATCAGCAGTTATATACATTTTTTGCAACATCTGGCTCAAACCATTAAAATACAATACCATCGGTGTTGAATCCTCCATTAACATTTCCTTATATTTTTCTTCCAAATCTTGGAAGGTGAAAATATCTCAAAAAAAAAGTCGATAACGAAACGATTCCAAGATATAAAGGGTCTTCCAACACGGATTTTCGAACTTTAACAATTGATAACGGCCACCTAGTTGAAGCTAAATCTGTCAAATGAGTCGTCAATTATTCGGTATGTTTTGTCAAATCACCACGAGGTTGAGGTGTGGGTTAGGCCATTTGAGTTGGACATGGAGGTTGGGTTGAAATAAAACAAAAAATTGTCGTTTTTATTGAAAATAATGTCAGCTTCATTGAAAATATTTGTCGTTTCATTGAAAAGTAAATTTTTGGGAAATTTTCGCATGAAAAAAGTTATTTTTACATGATTTTTAGATAAAAAATTCCGTTCCTACTGAATGAAATCAACCTCATTGATTTTGTATAAAATTTCGTGAATGGAAAAACGAGCAATTGAAAAAACAGCAGAATCCTCTCGACTTTAGCTCGTACCAGCTTCGACTTCTGAGGGTTATCGTTCATAGAATTGCGACAGTTGGTAAACGGAAAAAACAGAATTCAAATAGACAAATACCTAGGAGAGTTTCTTGAAATTTTGAGTATAAGACGGAGAATGTATCTGATTATGTTTATTTTTTTGATAATTTGATAAAATTCCTGAATATTTCCAAATGAAATACAATTCTCAAGTTACAGCCATCCATATCATATAAGAAACTCAACTTATGAGTCTTCAAACAAATACAAATATGACGGTTTCCAGCTATGGAATACCAGGAACCGAATTTATTGTCGAATCCAGAATATTAATTTTTCATGTATGTTCATGGTACCTCAATAAGCTCCGAGAATAGAAAGAACTGGAAATAAAATCATAAAAACCAAACAAAAACTCGGAAATTTTCTTCTGGCAAGTTCATTTCATTTTCTTTTGTAATTTATATTCTAACACAAGAAAATATGGTGTGTCATATCACTGTGCATTTTCGAATGATCAATAAATGTATGACTGGCTTTTTTAACTTTTTTGCGATAAGCTTTTATGAAATTATAAGTTCGTTTTGGGCTGAAGCCCATAGCAGTCCGAGTGTCTTCCCTGGCCTCACATCTGACATTGCTGATGTTCAAATCTGTTCAAAATCTGTTTTTCCCTTAATTAGCTGTCGCCCTCTTAAGAACGACAACTCTCAGAAGAAACTTGTGCGGGCTAAGGACTAACGAGGTCTTACCTTTTAACGTGTGATTCCTAACACGGCTGCAGAATCAACCCAGCTTCAACCAGATAAATTCTCTCGAGAAACGTGTAATATACATAACAGAATAGAATTTATGTAGTTATGACAGTTGAAGCTTTTTGAATAATTACCAACATGAATTACTAAATTTTCAAACCCATACTTTCTATCATTTCTTTAGTTTGATTGAATAAATTAATACAGTCCATATCCCTATGAGAAAAAATAGGACAGTATTCATTCTCGTACGTCTAAAATTGGATAATTTCTAGAGCAGCAACCTTGCATATTGGCAATTTTATAAAAACTTCAATCCACTTTCTTCCTTTGAGGTTTTTCATATTTTTAGTATAAAGATGGAAATTTTTTTAAAGAAAGCTGGGAAAGGCAAAATGAGATAGGGGATTTTTTCTAGAGTGATCAATATATTTGTCACAGATCATTTCAAAATCTCGATAAATCTTTTAAATATTATTCAAGGACATCAACTACCAAAGATTTCATCTTCGAAAATTATTCTACTATTCTCAACCATTTTATTTTTACACAAAAACTCTCCAGGATTAAGTGAAAGTAGAAATTCAAAGTGCGATGGGTTTTCGTTCATTACAGATTACAGACGCTACGACAAGTTCTGCAAGTATTAATTTATTTAATGAATTCTATTAACACTTTCGTCCGCTCTGAAATAAATTACGCTTCGTTAAATCCAAAAGGCTTTCGCGATTGTGCTGAGCTTTTAGAAGAATTGAAAATGAGTTTGTAAAATACCTAATGTTTATATCATTAACGTTATTCACTCCCACTCGAAGTTTGTTTCCGTCACTGATTTGAACTCATTTTAATCCTGAAAAAAACACGGTGTTTTTTATTTTCTATGATTTTTTGCGGTTTTCATGCCTATCTGGCTCGAAGGACCAAAAATTA
Organism: Leptinotarsa lineolata; assembly: GCA_015342045.1. Lineage (NCBI taxonomy): Eukaryota > Metazoa > Arthropoda > Insecta > Coleoptera > Chrysomelidae > Leptinotarsa > Leptinotarsa lineolata. Next base: position 5,035 of record WOGR01009911.1, on the reverse strand, counting down.
AATTTCAGCTGCTCCAGAGACCGACTCCATATTTTACAATAAATACTCTATTGTATACACTTCATTAATTTTTTCCATATCAGACCAACGCCGGTGATTAATTTATGTACTTTATATGCGGAGCCGAAACCACATCAGTAATCTCTTCGTAGGACATCCAGGCGTGCAATTTTGCGAAAAAACTGTCAAAGCTTCTGCGCTAACAATGTTCACAATGTATGCGGGAGTTATAAATTACTTTCCTCCAGAGTAGCTCATTTTTCTGAAAGCCCTCATAAAATATCACCTATATTTCATCCTTTGTATCTTTATGCTGGAAAATGTTTATTAGGTTTGGCTTGGGTGAGTCAACAGTGCTGCTGAGAGCGCTGGCTTTATTATGAGTTTGAATGTTCGTTTTCTATCAACATCGATCGAATAATTTGCAGCAATTAAAAATACTGAGATATTTATAAAACCAGAACTTTGGCTTAAGGAGCTCTAGAATGAGTATATGTTGGTTTCTGAAAAGCATAATAGTTTCATTGTGGAAGATTTTTTGAATCAAATGATAGCTTAATGATTGAGAATTTCTTAAAAATTTGTAGGAATTTGGAAAATAACAGAAATCATTGTGAACACTTGTCGTTTACGGATTATAGACTCTATTTAGCTATTTTATTGCTTACAACATTTTTCATTTCATCATAGATCAAAATGATAAATGCACCTTGATTTTGACTAACCAAGTGACTTTTTGAATTTTTTGAATATTTTTAAGAGTAATCCCCTGACATTGAATATCGCTAAAAAGTACTTTTGAAAGTGCTTTTTTCGAAAAAAAGAGATTTTGTTGGGGTTCAAAGAGAGGTATTCATTCATGTCACTTTAATTTATAAAGTTACTAGGTATTTGAAAAACAATACAGTTTTTTTTTAATTCAAATTGTATTTTGATTCATTGAGATGATAGAAATGATATGTTGGATCTCTGTAACTTCATTCTATGTCTTTATCAAAATATTACAGTTGATCTTGATTGGATAGGTTTCTATGACTGTCACAGTCAACTTATGACCAAACTTTTCTCAAATGAACAATTTTTGTTTTTTATCTGTTTGTAGATTTGAGAAAGTTTTTTTTTTCCTGGATAATAAGAAACTTTTCACTGCACAGTATGACTGTGTACCGTATTTCAGAACTTTACATGAAAATTTTATTGTTATTTGGTGATTTTTTTTCTGAAAGTTTTCCGTCGAATTTCAGGTTAGGTTAGGTCAGAAGTGAGTGGGTCTATATTCTACCCTCCACCTAAACCCGTAAGGGTTTATTGTGGCTCACACCTATTCAAACTCGACCAAGTAAACCCAGCTTTTTGATGAAGCCGATTTGTTTGTATGATGAGGGATCTTTCGGATCAGTTGGTAAGAGTGTGGTTCTACCAAAGTCTGAGAACCTGATTCGGTCCATAGCGGGGCAGGCACTAAGTATATGCTCTGCTGTTCCATCATATTCCAAACAGAGGTGACACACACTGTCTTCCGACAGTTCAAGTTTCTTCATATGATGATTCAGACGACAGTGACTTATGAGAAGGCCAGTTAGATATCGTAGTTCATCTGTACCAAGGTCAAACAACTGTTTGGTTTTAAGCTTCGAAGGTGACTGAACGCCTTGGAGTGAGTCAATCCTGGAAGATTTTGCCAGAAGTTTTGAGAACTTCTTGCCATCGAGGTGTTCAATGTTTGTTTGGCAAAGCCTAAAGCAATGCCAATGACAGGTTCTGATACAATCAAGCTACTTGCAGCACCTTTCTTTGCAAGGAAGTCAGGACTCTTCCTATTGAGAAAAGTCGTTTTTGGCAATTTGCTATCAATTTAGATGTTGCTCGGTTGGAGCCAAGAGCTTCCAACGCCGCTTGACTGTCCGATAAATTTACCTCAAATTTATAAATAAATACCAAAACTCAATGTTTCAATAAAATCATCTGTAAATTTAATGAATAATATGCCACCTTATACAGTGTGACCAGTGTACCTAAACATATGGAAATATTTTTCACTATTAGCTTTATTCGCTGTTATGATTGAGACGAAAAATAAATATATAGCCACGTGATTCGCATAATCTTTTGAATTGTTTCATAAAAAAATTCGAAAAGTGAGGTCATTTCTCAAAATATCGAACAGAGTTATTCGAGAAAGAGTTTCTGAATTGAATTTTCATTTCATATACATCAAATGATTTAAATTTTTCTCTTTTTTTATAAATTGCGCCACTGTTGCAAACTGAGACTTGGCGCAATCTACTTAAAACTCTTTGATTTTGAATCACAGATACACAGATACAAAATTTATTTGTTTTTGACCCATATAATACAAGGTAACGAATTGAAGTATCTCTTTGTAGAAGAGTAGTTTATGTCTCGAAGTAGTACATATCGATATTAGGAAAATAGTTCAACTGAATAGAGTCAAAATGGTTTGTAATGATTTCAAAAGTTATTCGTATCATAATTTTCCATGAGAAAATTAGTCTCTATGTAACCTTTACATCACCTTTGACCAAACAAGTCTGGAATGAAGCATTGTCAAAACTAAGGAGTTTTATGTAGATTACGTTGTTCGAAGCAGAAGCAGTAAAAAACTTTTCAGTTTGCAGAATTATCAGTACGAACTTGTCTAATAAAACATATTTCGGACACTTCTAGACTCGTCAATAGTTGCATAATTTCTCACAAAAACTTCTGCCGGCAAAATCTTTAGTCTCACGTTTACACTGAATCTGTAGTAGTTTTTGCTGTACATTTTCTAGTATTTCAATATATAAGTATATTCCAAACATCTATTATCTCAGACATTTCGATCTCAGCCTTTTAGTGCACCTCAATGAAACATCCACCCCCTTCCTTGAGTTTCACAATAATAAAAAAACCCATTTAACGGTCTAATGACTTGTAACTATTGTCCATCCACAAAAACGTAGGCCATTCGTTGAGTGACCAAAAAATGTCACGTGCTGAAAAAATTCACTTCAAATAATACCCCCAAATTAAAATGTCATCATATGTTTCGGCGTTTTATAATAAGGACCACGTTTAGTAAAAAAACCCACACCTTGACTTTCATATTAGGGCTTCGGCCACACGGCATTTTGTAACAGCCTTCTGCTTTTCGACCTAATGCCTTATATTCGTGGGTTGAAGAATACATCTGCCAGCTGTCCCGATTTGTATTCTGTATCGTTTTGTACGGAATTTTATCTGATGCCACAGCAAAGATATTCGAACTAAATTAGTAATGCTGAATAGTTTTCAATATAGATCGGGTGTCAAAATGTTCACAAATAAGTTTTTAACTTCGAATTTTCATCATAAAAGGGCAGAAACACCATGTAGAATGTAGACAGTTGTTCATAGTTTAGCCTTTATTGGCCTTTATCAAAAATCAGTTATTGGTGTTTCTAACTGCATAATAATGATAAAATAAAGTTCATTTTGAAAAATAGGGTACATTACACTGAAAATTTAAATGAACAGGTAGACGCATAGCCCAGAGTTTGCCTACGTTAATCACTCTGGGGTAGGAGTACCATTCGCTTACTTACAATTGAATAGAGGGTAACATACAACTCAGAAATATCGTAAAGCCACCTTGATTTGACGCAATTGTTTTCACCTCTGGAAATATAACAATATATATGTTTTACAATTTACGAGGGGGGTCCAAAACTCTTGGACCCCCCTCGTAAATTGTAAAACATGATATTTATCATGGCTTGTTTTTTTGTACATTTCGTCTTTATTTCTTTCACCTGTGCTAGGCATGCAAAAATTTTTACAAAAACAATTTCCTCTAATTTTATATACCAATGTTTAAAAAGTGGTTCATATCGATTTAGCGTGTGGAATGATTATTGAGTTCTTCTTTGCAATTATGCCTGGCATCAGAATTTCAGTGTTCCATAGAGCAAGAATAGTCGCTTTGCATGAAGAGGGTCTGCCGAATCATCAAATCGCGGATAGACTAAGGATTCCCCACGCTTCAGTTATCCGAATAGTGCATTTGTACCAGGAAACTAACATCGTTGTCTGGAGATGTGGAACTGGGCGTCCTAGAGTAACTAATGCAAGAGAAGATCGGTATCTCGTAGGATATGTACGTCGGTATCGAACCATAACAGTCTCAGCAGTCCGAACTCATTTACGAAGCACGTTTGCTCGATTAATTTCCAGTGCCACAATATGGCGGAGACTTGCTAGAGACAATTTGCAATCCAGAAGGCCATTAAGAGTACCCAGGCTACTTCCCAGACACATAGCCGCTCCTCTCAGAAATGAAATTGGAGCCAATTTCATTCTCACGGATGACGACGCTAGGACCCATCGCACGAGAAGAGTACAAAATGCACTAGAGATTGAGAATATTCAAAGATTGCCGTAGCCAGCAAATTCACCAGACATGAATCACATTAAACATATGTGGGATTTCGTTAAACTAGCAATCTCAAACAGAATTAGTCCTCCTAGCACCCTCCCGGAACTAACACTCGCGGCCTGAGAAAAATGAAACAACATATCAATGGATACCATTAATGCCCTTATTGTTTCCATGCACAGGCGAGTTAACATTTTACTACAGAACAGGGGAGGACACACCAAATATTAATGCATTTTTGATTTCGCTTTAAAATGGTTTTTTTTCTACATTTCAGATTCTGGTAATCTTTTTATTATGCACTATTTTTCGTTTGCATTTTATTTCTTGTTCAGTTGAAATTAAATTCAGCCAATTTGCGTTGGTTACATAACCAAATTAAATGTACTCACTTAAATACTCTTCTTGACTTATGATATTAGTGTCTCATTCAGACAAACATACGGGGGTCCAAGAATTTTGGATTTGTGTGTATAAATAGATTTTCAAAATCACGAGGAATTAGAACATACACTGTGTCCGTAAAGTATGGAACAAATTCATTTTTAGCTAAGCAGGTCATTTTAAGAAATAATCCTGAAACACTTCGGTTTAAATGTTAATTTACCGTATTTTAAAATA
>WOGR01009910.1:0-11135 GCA_015342045.1 Leptinotarsa lineolata | reverse complement strand
AATTAAAGAACATAGAAGTAGTTTTGTAAATAGAAAGACCAATTCCACTTTTGCAAACCATTTTTTAGCAGAAGGACATGAGTTCAATCATGAATGCGACGTGTTACATTTATGAGGGAAAAGTTTGAAACTCAATCTTCTAGAAAGTTTAGAAATCAATGGATTCAAAAATTCAGGTATTTTACTGAACGACCAATCACAATTTAGTAACTTCTCTTACTAAATATGTTTTCAAAAGTGGAAACTGGTACATATGCTAAGGTAATTCATCACAAACTTAGGTAGTATGAAATATTAAATGATCAGGTATATTTCAGGTACTTTGAATGTAGGTACTTCAAATTTTGAAGTTATATAAAGCATTGTTTATGTAGAATAAGGTAGTTAGGTAGTGAAGACACGCCAAAAGAAGCCATTGTGTGGCGAAATACGTGTTGCGTTTTTGTGAAACTATTTAGCGAAAATCTCACGATAAAGTGATTTTTGAATACGTTAGTTATGGATTTTCATCAAGTATCGGCTGATTCCATCATATAAGTGACTTGTGTAAGTCACTTACTCAACACTTATTAGCATAGATTTCCTATTCCGAAGAATATTCAAGAACCTACTGGTTGGAAAGCAGTTCCACGACGATAGGTATTCACTGCGTATTCTCTGAACCGTGTCAGAAAGTGCACTTCGTTCTTATGGAGACCATAGTTGGTTAACAGAATATACAGAGAGCATATTCCATGATATTTCAGTATATAGTTTAACAAAATATTTCGAAATAAGGCTGCGTAGAATTGAAAGTGATGGACTCACTCAGGTCACAATTTTCACGTTTAAAACTCATTGTTGATTACCTGATATATTTCGATTTTATTTTTCCAATGAGAACATCTGAATATTCCATTCCTATCATTCAATTTTTTTTTAATGTCTCTGAAAAACAATTTCTTCTCATGGGCTTATTGAGTTTTTGCCTACTCTAACATGGTGCCAATTCAACAATCTTGGTTCCTGTATTAGTTTGTATAGGTCTTCCGTTAGAGATTTGTCATATCCTTGCAGTCATAATAATGTGGGTTACCTATATATTGCTTGCTTCCTGTGATCCAGTGCCTCACATTTACATAAAACATGCTGCTAAGCTTATTTTGTCCGTTAATTGCAGGGTCTGTGTTGTACAACCCTATGTTCTTCAAGCATCCTTCTAGTGGAAAATATCAAATGTGTATTTCTGTAATTGTTCTCAGCCGATCCCTGAGTCGTTGAAGCAATTATTTTATTGTCTTCTCAAACAGTTCTTCCATAAAAAAATTCCATGTATGTTCCTTGGTTTGTTCTCTAATTATTATTCATATTACTTATAGGCCCACTTTTCGATTTGGTTCCGTACCACAGATTTTGGTACCATAATTGGTAGTAAGCCCTACAAATAGTGTTGATGATTCATGTCTGAGTGTCCTTTCAACTTGTGTAGAGTCAATTCAGTTAGTTGTATCAGTCCTTTATGTCATATTCAAACCAGTCTTTATGTCACTTTTGGGTTTACTAGTACCCCTAGTGGAGCTTGGCTATGGAAATATTGATCCATTCAATTCAACGAGGCTTCAAATAATATTCCTAGCCCAAGAGTTAACTTACTGAATGTGTAACTTAGTTTATTACAACGTTAGAACAGAACTCACGTACACTCAGTAAGCTCATTATGAAACATAGATTAAAAACAACATTTGCGGTGAATTACCACAATCTGAAGAAAAGATATCCAATTCAAAGCATAAGGCAGAAAGTGAAACTTCTTCAAAAAAGCCGATGGTCTGTTATTTACTCTGGCTTCAGAAACATTCAAACTGTCAACAAAATCAGGCAGTGTTAGTTTGAAGGAATTCAATCGTAATATTCAACATTCTGGAATATTTTGATTAGAATAGTACCGAATGATTACGAAATGGCAGGTACTGATTACGAAGGATTGAAATTCATGGAATTATAGAATATTTGGCACTGAATCAATCAACAAAAACAAAATCACTCCTTCAGATGGATATCTACTAGTTTTGAGCGCCTAATAAACTGATTTGAGACGCTACAGAATACTTCTTTTACCTTTACATTATTGCATTTTGTTTTTCATCAAATCAGTCTGACTTGATATCATATTATACAGAAATGAACCTAATGGACTTTGTGAAGTGGTTGCCATCAATTTTCTTGAATTTTATCACATTGAAAAAAAAAAGAAACATATTAAAGTAGTATTGAGAAGTGGGAAATACATCTACTTCAAAAATATTGTGATACTAAAATAATTCATTTTAAGCTCTGCTAGAATATCGAGCAAATTTTTGAAAGCGAAAAATGGCATTGTTATAATAGAAGAAAAAAAAAACATAGGACATGCAATTCATGTTTTATTTTGTCAACAATTTCAAAAAGCAACCTGATCCAGGCTATATTGAATGCTCAGAGCTCTCTTGAGATCAGTACATTGAATGTTTTGTGACAGTTGCTATTAGTTAGAATTTTTCGCATGTCTCCTACTTGACATCAATATTCACTTCTCTATGAAGCGTGATGCCGATTTCCAGATCAAAATGTTATCCCATATGAAACAGCGCATAATGCTTGTTAGCTTCCTTCACATTACTCACAAAAATACTTTCACTTAGTTGATCGTAGTGTGTATTTACACACTCCTACACAAAGCGAATTGAAGTACTCTTTACTCTTTTTCACTATTCTCCTTACTCATCTTCAATCAACTTCGCGAGTAGTCTAAAGGCGTGTTGACTAAATTTGCATTTCAAAGAAATTAAACTGTGTAATTATGTGATGATCGAGAATCGATAAAACGGAACAACAGTTGGAGGCCAATGATAAGTTAAGTTCCCACCTGAAAAAACCATGTCCATATATTTCATTTCCAGTATGCAGGAATACGTTAACTTTCCGTTGTTGGATTTATATACATCTAATATTTCTTCTCTGAGTCTTTCCTGTACATTTTTATTCATTGCAAGTTCATAACACATGAATACCAGAACACTGGAAATAGTTTCGAATCCTCCAGAGATGTAAAGCATTGCTTGAGCTAATATATCTTCATTGCGAATTTCTTTCCCTGAAATTTAAAAAAAAATTGTCATATCATTTTGCAGTGGAATGCTACATGTTTCTTAACAAAAAACAAGTGCATTCTTTGAGTAATACATCAATACATAATCAGCTGAATAAGCATTATTACTAAGATACCCTTTCTCCAAGTTTTTGACGTCGTTACCGGTGGTTTTGAATTATTATAAGAAGCAGTAAGTTACTGTAAATTTCACAAAATAATATTCGAAGAATGATCGTAATAGATTCTTTCAAATAAAATTTCGTCATTGGCAGCTACCAGGTATACTACCAAAACCGTGGTAGGAGATCATCATGAAGAATGGGAAATAATGTTTTTACAACTTGTAATTGCAACTAACGTTACTGTAAGGACATTTTCAAACGTATACGATTGTATTATTGTAAAAAGTTATTCCTCATTTTTCAGTCCATAATTTCATTGATAACGGAAACAGTCTGAATTAATTGTTAAATTTGCTAAGTATGGATGTATTTCAGTGAATTGATATGTACACAAATACACAAATTAATATGGTACAATTTTTTCACCAAGGTTCCAAAGCATTTCTGAAGAGAGGTTTTGACAGCTATACCATTAGTAAAATCCGATAATGAAAATTGTATTCAAATTGACGAAAATATTAGGAATATATTGGTTAATTTTTTCCCTAATTATTTTCAAGAAGAAATAAATACATTTATTTCTGGTATATCAAATATGATTGGTGCAGTTAGTATAATATAAGTGATCTGAAATTTGAACAATGAACTGAATGGAAGAAAAATATTTCGAAGTAATGAACAAACAGAAAAATAAGCAATAGAGAATTACCATCCTTATTTGTGTCCAAGAGTATTTGTATCAAATCTGTTCGCACTGTTTTACCTTCTTTCCTCATTTTTATAGATTCATCCAATACTTTTGTGAAAAATTTTGAGACTCTGGTGCTGAACATTTTTATCCCTAAAAACTAAAAAAAAATAATGAAATAGAGAAGTTGACTCAATTTGACATGAAATATACAGTTCTCTTCATTATTGATCATACTCATTCTCAAATGAATGTCGTGAACCTATTCGTGGCTCTATACTTTCATGAGTTTTTCTCACGAATATTAATAAATGTTCGGTTGTGTCATATGGAGACATATATGAGTAACAATCTGTCAAAACAGGAGTATCAGCATGGAAAAATCGAAAAACCATTGCGATTGTCCATTTTTGAGCTAATGTTTTGAAATGAAGGAATTTCAAGTTATTCCTGTAGATATTAAAAATTACCTCAATTCGCCAAATTTGTTCGAATTTCTCTGAAGTTAATTAGGAATATATTGAGAGATAAAAATCACTTTCCCTCCGCCACTTTTCCAGATACACTATTATTTTGTTATCCAAGCTTTCGAAATAAATCATTCTTTTTTCAAGCATTCTATTCCAAATATTCGTTTTGAAATAGAATCAGGATTCCAACACAATATAGTATATGAAAGGTGAAATTTCACTTACATGACACACTGTCATACTCAATGGCGGACTTATGCACCAATCTGGATAACATTACAAGAAGAAGCACTCAATTTTTTCATGAAATTACGACTTAACGTCATAAATGAATCAAATCTTTTCATATCATCGCTGACTGGTCTCAATATTCTCAATATTTAGCCATCTCCGTGAATTTTTCATTCAGGTTTTCAAGTTTGATTGCGAAACATTCGATTGTAACTCTTGGATGGCATACACGTTATTCAAGAAACATTTTATTGTGAGATTTTCACCAAACAGTTTTTTAAAAATGCAAAACGTGTTTCGCTATACTATAGCTTCTTCAGGCGTGTCTACACCAAACAAAATCGACGAATTCAATGCGTTTTATATATTTTACAATATGAAGTTTCTGAATATTAAGTACCTGAATTTTATCTGCCAATTATTCAAATCATATTATAAAGGAACAATTTATTCAGGTCAGTCTCAAACTCCCTACACAGTAGGGTAATGGACAGACACCTACCAGAAAACAACTAGTCTTCTGGCTAATACCACGAAGGGCGATGAATTATATCCAACAGGTGTCAGTGCAGGCATCTTCACTAAAGTATTTCCTGCATATGCTGTTGGCGATACAACTGCCGGAATCGATTTTCAATTATTGAACGGACACACTTGCACACCTTTTTCGGGCTATTTGGTCTCTCGTAAGTGCAAGGTAGTGACCATCATCAACATAGAATCGATGATATTTCATCATTAAAATTCGAATGCCTTGCAGTATATCATTCCTCAAACTAAGCTGACAACAAACAACATATTTGTCACTGCCCCACCTGGTAAACGAGGTACTAACCAACCGCATATCCGAATTCATAAGGAAAGAAAACTCTTCACGTATAGTCAGTGGGCATACTTGAACAATGGTTATGAATCAAAACATTTGAAGCATCAATTTGTTCAGGTCAGTCTCAACTCCCTACACTGTAGGTTAATGGACTGACACTTATTAGAAAACAACTACTTCCCTGGCTGATACCACGAAGGGCGTTGGATTATATCCAGCAGGTGTGCAATTATTGAACAGGCACACTTGCAAACCGGTTTCGTGCTATTTGGCCTCACGTCAGTGCAAGGTAGTGGCCATCATCAACATAGAGTCGATGATATTTCATTATCGAAATTCCAATTCCTTGCGGTATATCATTTCTCGAACTGAGCTGAAGCTAACAAAAAACAACATGTTCGTCACTGCCCCACCTGGTGAACGAGGTACTAACCAACCGCATATCCAAAATTCGCCCTATTGCTAGTATAAGGAAAGAAAACTCTTCACTCTTCATACTTGACGACTGGCTATAAATCGAATCATATAAAGGAACAATTTGTTCTGGCCAGTCTCAACTACCTACACTATAGGTAAATGGACTGACACCTATCAGAAAACAACTACTCCCCTGGTTAATACCACGAAAGGCGTTGGATTATATATGACAGGTGTTAGTGCAGGAATATTCACTGAAGTATTTCATTCATATGCTGTTGGCGATACAACTACCGGAATCGATTTTCAATTATTGAACGGACACACTTGCAGACCGGTTTCGGGCTATGTGGCCTCTCGTCAGTGCAAATTAGTGGCCATCATCAACATAGAGTCAATGATATTCCATAATTAAAATTCGAATTTTTTACAGTATATCATTCCTCGAACTAAGCTTAAGCCAGCAACAAACAACATGTTTATTACTGCTCCACCTGGTGAACGAGGTACTAACCAACAGCATAAAATAACAAAAGTAGTTTCACTCTTAACACTGTAACTCACAAACTCATGAGTAGAATGTCATGAAAGTTCAACAGCTTCCTTTTTAAGGTTAATACTAACTGAAATAAGGGGGAATGCACTATGACTAGCGCCATCTATGTGCTAGGCCCGAGACTTTTCAGCGCATGTAGTATTTATCAATTGATTACCAGTTCCCACATTTGAAAAAAAATTTAGTGCAAGGGTTTTATTTAAATTATATTGGTTCATTCAGTAAATGAATCGAATTGTCAAATCTATTTATTTCTAAACGTTCTGAAAGATTAAGTTGTTGAGTTGATCTTCTCTTTCATGCTCTTCAATCCCGTGGAAAAAAGTTTTTCCCATTTGGGCAAAGTTTGGAGCAAAAGCCAGAAATCAACTTATATACTCCTGATTTATCTGATACTGAAGTTTCCTATTTATCAAGTTTATGTTATGTTGACTTCCATTAGTAGATAGGAATGCATAAGTTTATATGTTTGATTATACGTGAGACGTATCACCATATTATATATATCTTATACATATCTTTGATTACGTTTCATTTTTCATATACCCACATACCAGTTTATATGTTTTAAATTTTTCTCCGAAGATTATCAAATGAAAGTCACCAAATAGTTTCCTAGCTGAACCTCAATGTTTGTTTTCATGCTATCGATATGATGAATGAAGACATTGATTATTATCATCCTCATTTCACAAAGAATTATGTTGTTTTGGTTATCTTCATATTCTTTCCACAGATGAGAAGTACTACAAAACCAAATAAGAGGCAATGGTATAAGTAATAATCGTATTCACTGCCGAGTACCGACATAACAGAGACAGTAAATGAACTACTCAGCGAAATTAATTCACAACTACCTTGAAACTGATACTGAAACTGATAAATCGTTGGTATTCAGGTACAGTGACCAGTGCTCATCATTCAATTTATTACCAGATCTATCTTTTCATGTCAGTATTTCATGTCTAATGACAGCTATTGATATCGCCCCACGGCATCACTTCGTTCATGTTGAAGAAATTATCAGAGGTTGAGGTAGGTAGATAGTAACTAATTGATGAAATTCATTTGTCCAAATTTCTTCGAGTGGTTGAAAAGTTTATTTTTCAATCTACATTTTTCGTTCTGGTCATTTTTCTCTCATGTCAAATATCTGGAAGGACTTTTGGTATTGAGATTTTTACCGATCTTCATTTAGAGCCGTTACTAAATGATAGAAGATCATCATTAAAAATGAGAAATACAACTTTCTAAGTTTTTTTACCACTTGTATTTGTAACTAATATTACTGCAGGTTTTTTTTATAAGGAAACTTTCAAATGAATGCAAAAAAATGAAAATAACCGATGATCTGAAGAAAGGTTGGTTCGTTAACAGGAAAAAGTGTTCTTAAAATTTGAAAACCGGTGAGTAAATTGATTCAATTTGGTCATTTAGCACGATATATCCCCAATTCTTATGAATTTCCAAGGATTCCAAACAATTGAGTTCCCAACCTTTGCTTTGATAGTGTAAAACTTCTGAACTTGTGCTTGCATTCCAAGTGGAGGTTGGAAAATGTCAAATCATTTTTACCTAGTCTGAGAGACCTTTGACGTTCAGCATACCGTTTTGAGAAATTACAACCACATTGTCCCACAAAAACCATTACACTCCGGACAATCAAGCTTATAAACTCCAGATTTCTCTATGTTGTCCACTTCATCTTCGGCATTGAAAAGATTGATAACTTGACATGTGGCCAGAATGCCACCTACATTGTTTTCTGAAAATTTCCACAATTTTCTCTGTTCTTTCCCCAAAATATTTTATACTTACAAATTCGAGATGAATCAATCAGAAATCAAGAAATTTGTAACTATAACATTTTTTTTTATAAACCAAATCTACGTCAGATCTAAGTGATGTAATTATAAGGGCGTCGAATTGAAATTTTATTACCGGCAGAAATCAAAACTGGCGGCGAGTTGCTGATAATTATCAAGCTGTCACAACAAACATCATAACGATAATTGATAGGGTCAAAAATCGGACGGACAAAAGAAACCGTAAGCCAAGTTATAATTGTTGCACCTGCGATTTGCGGACTTTTAGTCAACAACACGTCATAAAAGTTTCTGTATAAAAGTGCGAGCTAATTACCCATTAGACAATATCATTTTTGAACGTCATGAAAAATACATCGTCTGTGAAAGTGTGATTGAGGGAAATCAGTGAAAATGTATACTACAGTTTTAAACGTCGTGGAGAACACATCATCTGTGGAAGTGTAATCACGCGAAATCAGTGAAAATTAAACAGTCATTGTTGAACTCCAAATAAGTAATGAAGTAATAATATCCGAGATGTTCACGGAAACAATCCATTTTGACTTCATGATCAATTATTACTAGACGAATCTGAAAGTAAAAGAAAAGGCAATACTATCGTAAAAACCGGGATAAATACTGATAGCGAAATCGCGAAATTAAAGAGAATTATATAACCAATGAGAAGCTTAAAGCTCCCCGATAAACCGGAATCATGAAAAATTGTCGAGATATAAGGATTGAAATTTGTGATATGAACTTGATATTATCCGTATGTGAGCATAGAAGCGACTCATGAAGGAATATATTTTTATATTACGTCCGAGACTAGTATATACATTTATCGAGTGGATGAAGATCGCTTATCAAGAAACAATGGTGTTTTTATCAGATAATCCTCCTGATTATGAAGGTTTATAGAATTTCATTGATTGTGAATAGAATTTGAACATGGTTTATTGAACTGCTGATGTTTATCGATCATGAATTGAACTCGAAATTGGTTCATTGGTATATTGATTTTATGATTATGAACTGATCTTGGATATGGTTTATGGAATTATTGATGTTTTATGATGATTATGAACTAACCTTGAATAAGTATTGATTGAATGATGTACTGATAATTTGATGTTATTTGTCCTAGAAAGTTTATGTCATGATTTATTTATGTTTTTGTCTTTTTGTTCAAGAAACTATGAGCCTTTTAATGTGTTTTTATTTTGGGCAATTATGTTAGGATGTTAGTGTATTGGGAATCCAATTGAAGTTTGAGTATTATTGTTCACAAGATCATTTTAGATATCATTGTCTCAATTGAAGTTTGTGAATGACTGGTCAACCCCTTGTGCTTATCCTACAGATAAGATACATATGATTCACCGTAAACTCATATCTGAGAACGATGGTCCTATGTTCCATTGAATTTTACCCTGGTCCATGTAAGTTGAATCTGTTTCTGTCCAAAATCTGTTCTGACGTTAATCAGCTGTCGCCCCCATACGAACGACAACTTTCAGAAGCGAAACTTATGCGAGCAAAGGACTAACGAGGTCTCACTTTTCAACGCGTGATTCCGAACACGGTTGCAGGATCATCCCAGTACCAACCAGATGAATTCTTCCAAGAAAAATATCTGGTCGAGGCCGGAATCGAACCCACAACCTTCCGATCGTGAGTCGGGCGCACTACTACTGCGCCAATTCCACAATAAACTGGCGTTTTCAATAACCATAGTTGAAATTGTAGAAGCAACCATCAAGGTATATGTCAAGTACTTATGCAACTGAATACTGTTTCGTTATTGTGTGTCGAAGATTTTGTAATCTTCAAATAACTGATGTGTTTTTCTTAGGTTACTAGTGAATGTATGTTTCAGGCTACAATACATCTGAATAAATGTATTAAACGTTGCGTTGTCTCATAATTCAGTAGTTTGTAACTCAACACCTAGTTAGCCACAAAAAGGTCTCACTTGTTTGGAAACAGCCGCTCGTTTCTAGACAGGCTTGTTTTGTTTTGTACACGCCCAAGACGTTTCGGATCACCTATTCGTCATCTCTGATGTACTAGCTCCCGCATCGTAGAGAGGGTGTGAAAAATGAACCGATGGCATGAATGGGGTATGATTGAATCATAAGAACGATAAAAGAGACCGCATCATTACATATTTTGGTAAAAGAACGGAGGAGACAATTGTGTGATTTCTCAGAAGGAATAATGTGGAAGTAGGATTCATGCCACATGCCAGGTTACCCAATTTCTTTTTCAATGACAAAGATAAAGTGGAAGTTTATTAGCTTGAGTGTTAATGTGGAACAATGTAGTCAAAATTTCTCAAAACCGTTTGCTGAATAGAAAAGGTTCTCTGGACTAGGTAAAAATAATTCCTTGGAATGCAACTACAAGTTCCCGAATCTAAACGATACGAAAATTTTGCAATATGCAAGCAAAGGTTGGAAACTCAATTATTTGTTAATCATCGTTTTTCAAATTAGCGCAGCCACATTATAAACAAAATTTGGGTACTCAATTGAGTTGAGCACCTCTGTTATTACCTACAGTGGTGTATAAATATACAGTGCGGTCCATATGTATGGATTAAATTCATTTTTAGCGTTATTATGTTCTATGTGAAAAAACCTGAAACAGGTCGATTTTTATTCTCGAATTGACAATTTACAGTATGAAAATAGTATCCCCCTCCAGCACCCCTTCTGAATCATAAGCACCCCCTCGAAAATTTTAAACAGCAAAGGGGGTCGTGTGGCACCTTGTTGGAAAGGGATTTTAGTCCTCTATTCAGCAATATAAATTTTTTCGAGTTTGGTGCAATCATAACTGAGAAAATTGATTTTTACAATTTAATTGAATGTTCAAAACGACCACCATTATTCACTTCTTGAAA
>WOGR01009909.1:0-11136 GCA_015342045.1 Leptinotarsa lineolata | reverse complement strand
TTTAGTATTTCCAACTAAGAATCCATACATGCGATAAGCAGCTGTCAGAGTAGTGTGAACTATTATTGTGATGAACTACTAGTATATCTGCAAGAAAATTTCAAAAACCTAGATGTCATCGTGCTTTCGGAAAGGTGAAAATTGAGTCGGTGATTTCATCATACCAAATTATACAGTATATTACAATGAATCAAAAATAAATCAAAACGACGGTTTAATAATCTACCCAAAAAACTTTTCAACAGCAAACGCCTAAATCATTCCACTTACCGACACAAACTTACTAAGGATAACCTTCCTAGCGAATTATGTAGGTGAAGAAGTCAAAATTGGTATCACTGCCTCATACCGGCCCCCTTCTGTATATGTTAGAACTTATCTGAATGATATAGAAAACTATTTTCTGAATTTTAGTAATCAAGCAGTGGAATTATTTTTGGATGATACAAATATAAAATCTCATGACCGAAAATGGTTTCGTTTCTTATATTAATGAACCGACGAGAGAAACTCAAGAATCAAGATTGATTATCGATCATATTTTCTTAAAAAAAAATTCTTCGAAATAAAATCAATTTCGAAACATCTATTATGCGTAGTGACAGCACTAGCAACACTCGTATATCTATCCGCACCGTCCCAAGCACTCGAAACAAAAAAATATGATTAATACATGGGTTATGTATGAAAAATTAAAATATCTCTTAGAGAAAGAACAATGGGCAAATACTTCTCAACACAATGAAACACAAAAATCATATGAAGCTTTCATTGAGGTATTAAATAAATATATAACAGAAGCAACCGAAACCTCTAGTTCAAATAAGAAAATAAACTGAAACCATGGACCACAGCAGGGTTGATAGCTTCTTTAAAAACTAGCGACAATCTTAAAAAAGTCTTTTGAATAAATACTCTGAATACTCTGCAAGAGAATATAAAGAATACAGAAACAAACTCAATAATTTACTCAAACGTACAAAAAATCAATATTATACAAACGAGCTTGATGAAGCTACGGACAATTGTAAACAGACATGGAAAATAATAAAGGAGGTTTCTAATACCGAATCGAATAAAAATCATAGAAAATACCACTATTATTAAAGGAAACATCGAACTCACAGTAAATAATAGAGAAAAAGCTGATTTATTTATTGAATTTTTTACACCTGGTTAGATGGAAGAGCAATATCTGCCGTAATTTTCATGTGCAGATGTTGAATTCTGCCTTTTGTTAGGTTAGGTTAGTATATTTGTACTGAGTAACCTTTCAATAAAAACATTTGTTATTATTATTATTATTATTATTATTATTATTATTATTTATTATTCTTTTGTTTAATGTGTTTTATGTAATAAAATGTACATTTATATCCGTTAATGTTTTATATGCTAACGACAACTTTTGTTTTGGCGTATTTTTTGTATTATGTATGTATACATGTAGAGGTGAATGAAATAACCTGTTAACGTGATATTTCTTATCTACCCAATACCCATATAAATTTGACCATTATGGCGTATTTATTTCTTGTTTAAATTTGTAAGACTGCCAACAGAATCAATGAAAAAGTCTTCTTCATCTCCTGAAGACACCAACTTGGTTGATGAAACGCGCGTCGATAAGAGTATTGCATTTCTGGTGATTGGGAAAAGTGCTTGTTTTTAAATGAAGTTCCTTGTAAAAGTGTCATTTCAACAGTTTATGGAAAAAATTGTCGTTCAACAATTTTGAAAAATAAATGGAAATGGCAAATGAATAAAGGTCTGCAGTATGCGATAGTGAACAGAAGGTGTCCATTTAGGAGTTTTTAGTACCAGAAGTGATTTTTGACTTTCGATTCGTAAACAGCGGAGAACAATACTTGAGTCAAATTAAATTTTTTCAGACATAAACGTTTGACATTTAACTGAAAATATATGAAG
The DNA here is from genome assembly GCA_015342045.1 of Leptinotarsa lineolata. Taxonomy (NCBI): domain Eukaryota; kingdom Metazoa; phylum Arthropoda; class Insecta; order Coleoptera; family Chrysomelidae; genus Leptinotarsa; species Leptinotarsa lineolata. The sequence goes on along the minus strand of WOGR01009909.1, from coordinate 9,207 downwards.
TTTCCTTAAGAACAAATACAGTCAGTTTATGAGAATTAAACTCTCTCCACACAACAAACAGAGTAACACAAACTAAGACAGATGCCTGATCAAAGCATGATCACTACGCCCAATTGCATTGGATAAAATAAACTTACGCAGGCCAATAAGATTCAACTGCAATCGGCTGGCGGAATTCACGTTACAGTGTCGGAGTGGTCAGTTACAGTTACATATCAGTCAGTTACGTGTACATATACGGTATTTTGAAGTTTGAAATTTTTGAAATGTCAAGTACTGATGCGGCTGAAGAAACTGCTAATTTTTGGGTACCTACACTCCACCTGAAAAGTTTCCTATACTCAGCCGCATATTATAAAAAAAATCTGTTGTTCCTTAGTGCGACTCTGTACAAGCAGCCTTGTCTGGGAGGTCACGTGTTGGGAGGTCGAGGGTCCAGTTGAAAAACCAGGGTCGAGTTGAAAAACAGCTTTAGCTGACACTTCGCCCATTCTTCATAAGGAGGTTATCTTCAAATAATGTAAATACAAATTAGAAATCCTTTATCCCTTGTGATGAATAAAGTCGATTATTATTATTATTATTATTTATAGACCAGGGTTGATAATGTTCGAAACCAAAAACAATTATAGTACGATTTAACCAATTGAAAAAGGAGGAGAACACAACAAAAATTAAAGGAAAAATAAATCACGGTCGATTTGAAGTCGGGAAATCTGAGAGGGCTAGTTTTTACGGGTAAAAATCGGTTTATATCGATTTCCGGCAAAACACTACAAGTCCTGTGGAAAAAAAATCAATGGCAAAGTTGTAGGTGATAACCTCAAAATTTATGTTAAAAATTCAAATAATAAAATTTTTGTTTGATCCTTCACAAAAAAAAAATTTACGAAATTTGGTTGATCAAACACACTGTAATTTTTGGATTTGAAATATTAATTTTTCACCTCATTTTGATTTAATATCGAAAAAGCACCCTAAATTTCAATGGCAATTTCATGTGTCAAAACATCTGCTTCTTTAAAAAAGTCGGTGGGCTTTTTGTTGAAATCTTTACTTTCTGCTAGTGTAAAAAATATACGTTACTATGGTAAATGTTCTTATAAAATGCAAAAAACTAAAAAAACTCGAATCCAAAAATTTGTTTATTCATTATGTTCCATTTTGAGCTATCTATTGAAATTAACACTTTGATTACTCAAATAACTTAAGATTCCATGTTACATTGATAAACAAAAAAATTGCAAATCCATAAAACATTAATATTGCAAAATAACATGCGAATAGTTTTTCAAAATATTGAAGATGGCATTTAAAGGGAATTTCATCCAAAAAATGTGACTGCTACAATTTTTTTCAATAACAAAGCTGGTTGTGGTCTCTCTTATTCGCTAGTACAGTGTTAGCGAAAGAGAGATAGAGAGAGAGAGAGAGAGAGCAGAAATTCTCAAGTCTCTTCCTAGATTTGACAAGCTATACCTGTGAATCGTAGTTTTGAATTTAGATACTTTTTACTGATTATGTTATCCATTCATTATATTTTTCAATACATCAGTTTTTGTCTCTTTGATGGCATTCCTTCGTCGTTAGACTAGTCAAACCTTTCCGATTCTAGCAGAACTTCGAAATCTTCAAGACTATTACCACTTCCTCTCCGATAATATTTCCAGTATGCATTGCTTCCACAATTTCATCTGAATCATTAACTTTTTTTTCCACATTGGAGCATTTTTCAGAGCCATGACAATTTGAGCATAAATTTGTGCATTTTAAACCATGTTTTCGGCAGCCATATTTTGAACTGTTACATCCAGTTTCACAGCTGCAGCAAATAGTTTTGAGCAATATTTCCAGAATTAATTCTTTTTTGTAAATATGGGCATAATGCCACGTTGATGTTGCTTCAAGCCCCAATCTATTGCTGCCGGTTCTTTACCCAGACAAGTTTGAAGCTAATAATAGACCTGTAAAAATGTTGTTCTGCTGCACCTTCTGTGGGTGGGATATTTGGCAATATGAAAGATGATTTAATTTTTGCCAATTGATATTATCGAAATCTTATTTGATTCAGTGGTGGGTATATTATCATCTTTAAACTAATTCGATTTGATTGAGTGTAATCCTTTTTTTCGATATCTTCTTTGTTTGCATCTTTTTTATCAAAAATATTGGCCAAACTTGACAAATTTTTAGCGTCTAATGATGAATTTACGATACTTCTCTGTCCTTTTCCGGAAAATCCAGATGTATCGCAAACTGAAAAACAATGCAGAAATGCAACGATATTTTTGAAAGATTCATATTCACAACTATTAGACATGAAAAATTAATCTTTCACATTTCAAGAATCTGGCTTAAGAAAATAAATATCATGATTAATTGAATTTAATCGATTCAAAAAGGCCAAAATATCAATATCTGGACCCACAACAATGACAGTTTCATTTGTATTTCTGGCAATTTCTATCGAGGTCTTAATTGTATCAGCTCAGCATCTTCTTCTGCTAGTTTACAGAAAAATTCTTGTGATTGTAATGTTTCCATTAACGTTTCTATCATTTTGTCCATGTTTTTCTCGTTAGATAATTCATTTTCCTGCAAAAATGGTATTTTTGTATGGTTTTCATAATTAAACTCTGGAATATTGTCTGAGGTTTTTCTATGACTATTTTCTCCTCTTTCAGTTGAATTAGCTGCTGGTACTGTTGTGACAGTAACTGATTTTTCGATTTCGGGGTACCCATTGAAAACGATATAGCTGTTTCCTGAGTAATGTTTTTCTACATAGCGCAAATATACATATATATTCATGATCTCTTCCATCGTTTCATTTTTCTGTAAAATTACTTTATGCAGTAAAAATTCGTCGTCGTTGTCGACGAAATGCACAATACCGTCAGAATGCGTTGGTTCATCAGTACTCACTCCCTTCCCCACTTCTTTACGAAAGATCTTTTGATGGGCTTAAATTTTCCGAAGGCGACTCATGTATATACATTATCTTCAAATAGCAATAAATAGACATCTACGCATTTTATTTAAAGAAAAATTCTACAACTGTTTCAAAACATTGTAGATGTTTTATCGAATATTAAATTTATTAATTTATTTGGTTGTTAATTATAATAGTATATTTCGATTTATAATTTTATTGTTCATCAATGTAACATGGAATCTCACGTTATATGAGTGATTGAAGTGGCAATTTTAAAAAATAGCTCAAAGCTGTACATATTGATTTAAAAAAATTGGATTAGAGTTTTTTGCATTGTCTGAGAACATTTACCATAGTAACGTATATTTTTTCTACACTATCAGAAAGTAGAGATTTCAACGAACAAAAAGCCCATCGACTTTTCTGAAAAAGCAGTGAATTTTTCGATTGATAATTAGGGTCCTTTTTCGATATTAAATCAAAATAAGGTGAAAAAATATTTCAAATCCAAAAAATACAGTGTGTTTGGTACATAAAAAGGTAAGTTCCTACAAAATTTCGTGAAAAAAAATTGTAAACGACAAATAAAAAAACTAAAAACTTAGTCATTTGAGTTTTTCACATAAATTTTGAGGTTATGAGAAAAAAGTGTGAATACAAAAATTGTGGATCTTTTCGTTACCTACAACTTTGACGTGTAAATTTTCTCATAATACTTGCAATTTTGCCGGAAATCGATATAAACAGATTTTTATCCTTAAAAACTTACCCCCTCATTCATTTTTCCTTTCATTCTTTTCATTTTATCCTTCTTTCTCAATAGGTTTATTTCATTTTTGTTATATTATCTTTTTTTTTGAATGGGGTGCATTCAACTATAATTTTTTTCACTTTTCACCATTTTTAAAGGCTTCAGCACTGTTCTATAATGTTTTGGAGCACTCCGTTGCTTAGATGGACAGAGTATAGAAATAGGTACTACTGAATAAAAATTGACATTTATTAGTCGACTACAAACAAAAAATCGACTCCAGAATAAAAATGTTGATTTTTATAAGAATTAGAAAAAAGTACTACAGAATAAAAATCACCAAAAAAACAGGTGGAAAATTCTGTTTTTATTTTAGAAGGTACTGCACGTCGATTGGACAATATTACAAATATCGAGTAAAATACATGCATACTTATTTGTCAGTCGTGGACTGAGATATTTAGCACCATGGTGCAATATTCGAAGAGATTATTTTTCAAACTGATTTTTTGCTCCAAATTTGACATATCCTATCATCAGAGAAAGTTTGATTGATAAACGGCAAACAAAAGTTCAGAAGATAATTAGTTCTTCCATCGGTAATTCTGGGTTAATAAATTTATTGAAATCTAGTGCTAGAGAAAGTTTTTCTTCGAATTTTTGGGTCTTTAATTTTGATAGCCAGTGTGATTTTACTACCTGTTCCAAGTAAAATTCTTTTATGTAAAATAAATGAGGTACCTTTTTATTTTCTCCTTATTTTTGAACCGTCTACTGAGTGTGGAGAAACTACGCCCCAGAGGAAACCGATGCTGCTTGTTCTTCGTCATATCGAACAGGCTATTCTCAAGTAATCCGATGTATAACAACCACTTCACACATCACAGAAGTTGCAGTGAAAACGCGTGTAATAACTTAGGTAAAGTTCTCATCAGCTACCACCACTTTTCTACTCCAAAAACCTCAAGATATTTTTCTGTATTCCATATTGTCGCCTAAGTAATGTCACCCGTCTAGAGGCTGATGGAACACTATAAAATGTTAGCATTAACACAAAACATTAACATCATAGATGAGTCACATAATCGATTTGGAGAACGTACGAAATCTTTTCATTCATGAGCTGAAACATTATTCATTTTTTAAATATAAACAAACCGGGTGCTCACAATGTCAACCAGACAATCTTGAGAAGTATTTGCCTTCTCAAGGCAATGAATGATGTTTTATTTGGTATTTGATGTTGAAAGATATATTTAGAAAATATTCGTGTAAGTATATTGCTGGTTTTATCGTTATTTCACAAGATATTACGTTGAAGAATATGTTGAAGAATATGTCGAAACTTCTTTAGTCATATAGTAAAAGTAAAATACAAAGATCTTAAAATGTGATTAAAACAATACAATTCAGAAAATATTCAAATAAGTTCTATTTCCAACTCTGGGTCCTATACTATTGAGATGATAAAGCCATATGGTAGAACTTCACGAAATAATACACTACTTCACAGTATCGTGGTGTAAAATGTTAAAATAAGAAGCGATTATTCATCAAAAACATTTAACGTATGACACCCAGAATTTTCAATTTCATATAGAAAGTGCTCTTGATATGAACATAACTAAATCGATAGATGATTTCCTTGTCAATTCGTTAAAATAACTAATTATGCAGCTGAGTCAAATTATATATATTTTTATATTCGTGAAAATTGGGTGAAACTCTAAGACTGCGATAACTTTGACAACTTATACAAAAATATTTAACAACTGAATCCCTTGAATCATTGACAACGCTCTTGTCACTAAAAGTCTACTTTGATCCCTGAAACTTATAAAATAGTATATTCGTTTCCAGGGCTGCCAACACATATATGTTTAAAATAATCAAATGGAACGAAATACAGAATTAAAAAATTATTAATCTGACATAAAACCCAATTTTTCTTCTGAATTAATGCACACTAGCAAATGCATTTGTTTTACCAAATAAAAAATAGTAAGCACTGCATTTTGATGTATTTTTTCAAGAAATTTAACACGATAACGATGTGAGCTCCTAATGGATTTCAGGCCGTCAATATTTTCAAAGAATATGTGGAATAAAATAGAAACTCAATGGACTGTATCAAAAACGAACCGATATTTTCAGATTTACACGCTTCGAGTACTATGAAACTTTTCCATGGATTTTAAAAGTTTTTTGTGTGTTATTCAACTTAGTCTCGAACAATTTCACCTACAATGTGCCCCCTATAAGAAGGAATAGCATGAAACAATCGGAAACCGCAAGGGATACAAAATCGGTCAAATTAGGAAAAAGGTGCCCTATTTAGGTGATTTTGAAATTCACCAATGAATCGAATATGGTGATACATCAGTGAGGTTTTTCCGATCTACATAGAAAAATTAAATTGGTGATGGTTTCTCGGAAATGAAACGTTGGATTGAAAATCCATTAACTTCATCTTGAACAGCTTTAAAAGTGGTAAAGACAAACATTTTTTTTCTTCAATAGTTATTTAAATAACGTTAGAAAAAAAAATTAAAACGGAATTGGTGAATTTCGCTTTTCCGATATCTCCGGAACTAATAGGAATTTCCGAAATTTTAGAACGTTTTTAAATAAGCCCTATGATGGGAAATTTTTTATTGAATCAACAAATTTGTATCTATCATGATTCTAGATTTACCACGCTGGCATTCCTTATCTTGGACACAGAGTATAACTGTGCATAAAATGAATTCCAGAAACATTGCTTTAGGTCATATTGAACCTCTATAAAGTAGTAAATTTACTGACATATATGGTAATAATTGTCACGAATTTGTCGCGAATGAAAAATAAATGACGCGTCCCTATTTTTTTCATAAAGGATGTCTCTGCTAACTTGAGAAGAAGTGAGCACATGGATCCTAATAAAATTCTTGATGATACTCAAATGTAAAAATTTCTGTTATCAATAGATTCCTATAACACATTTCTCTGTAAATTATTGCATTTTTCATGTAACATCTGACATTGTGGGAATAGAATTCGTTTTCCTCAGAAGTTTTTTCAAAAGATCGTGAAGGAAAGAAATCCGAAGTAAATTATTTCCGTTAGAATATCGATATTAAGAAAGAAGAATTACCAATTATTACACAAATATTGGTAACAGAAATTTCAACATTTGATTTACATCTATAATGCTATTAGGGTGACTGTGCTAACTCGTCATCAAGTTAGCAGAGCTACCCTTTATAAAAAAGTAGAGGAGCGACAATTATTTTTCTTTCATGACAAATTCTCAACAGATTGTTTTTCACGAAAAATTTTTGCTAATTATTCGACAATTCAAAAAATATATTTCAATAATTTTACTGAAAGTGGCCTTGCTAACTTCATAAAGGTTCACATTAGAATTATAGCTTACACACAAAAAACAACACTTCATCATTATTTTCGTACCTGTGAGAAAAATCTACTTTGTTTTATACCTGCCCGATATATTCAAATAAGTTGTTAGGTACTTGATGTTGATACTAGCTTCTCAAGAACAAAACATACTTTGCAAAGTTCATTACCATTCAAGTAATGTAGTGTTTCTAAAACATTCCTTACAGGAAATACATACATTCCTTCACTGTAAATATTTTCACCGTATTTGTACATGTTATTATAAATCGGTGAGTAACATGAAACACGCCAGCCGTATTTCAAACAAAATATGTTTCTAAAACATACGTGTTTTTCTTGAAGTGACGCATGTGTTCGATTATAATATCTGAATGAAAATTAACTCATTACGCCAATCTTCAGTCCGAAGGAAAATGAAACATCACATGAGAGTGAAAGCTGAAAGATGATACGATTATTTGGCCTCGAAACTCAATAGATATTCCAGGAATTTATGTATGGCCCCATCATAGTTCTTAGACTATCTCAATTTCAATCTTAGGTCGAATATTCAATATTCATTTACAAGAAGTTCTGGAAATGTATACGGAATGATAACGTTTTCATAGAATTTTTTAATTTGATTTTTTCGCCCCAATAATTTGTATCAAATGTATGGCATGAGGCATGATCCATCTAAAATTTGAAAATTAGGAATTTACATTGGGACTTCCTCTATAATAATTGTTTAAGAATCCTTTTATGGTACAACAATGAGAAATTATAAATGGGGAGTCAGGAAACACTTGGCATGTTATCTCCACTGGTTTTTTTAACGAGCTGTAGTTTTTATTTAGTTTGATTACATTCATCAATTACTCTTAAACGTTGGCAGTGAGGACATATTATATAACCTAAATTCATTTTTCTGAACGGAAACATTAATATATGGAAAAAATACTCAAGTACAAGTATATGGAGTTACAAATTCTCTTCAGAAACAACTTACAAATGCAAAAAAACACTGTTCACTAGATTAACAAATAATTGTTTTCTTTGAAATAAATTATTACGAAATATATCAATTGCGATTGAAAACGACAAATATCCAGTATAAGGACTTTTGATATTTGACTCTGCGCAACTTTCTAGTAATTGAAATTCAAGGGTTGCAAATTATGGTTACAAACGATTCTAATGTTCATTTAAAAAATATCAAAATTACATTTGGCCATTACATATGTAATTATTAAAACATTCATTCAACAACATTTATCACCTTCTTCAACAAATCAATTATTTATAAGTTATAAAAAAGTTAATAGTTGAATGTGATAGATAGGAAATTAAAATACTTCTATAAAAAGATCTACACATCTTTGTATGTAGTTACTTTTTAAAAATTGATTGCTTCATTCCCTTCTTTGGAAGATTCCCGAATTTTTTGTTAAAAAGATTTGACTTTCATTATGAATTTCACTAAGGTAATTTATAACCTGATATCAAAGTAAGAGAGCAATCCCACATAAAAAAGTAAGGACGCGACAATATTCATTTGACCAAGTTTCAGCTAATCCATTTTTTCCTGGACATGAGATCTTGTACAGCTGCATACATTTTGTTCACTGTTGATATTTCTTTATTAACGAAAAAACCATGTAGATGTCATTGGTGGTTTCACAGACACTTGCTTGCATTCTTTTATTATTTTGTAAACACCTCTTTTCGAAATACCTAGCATTGTAGAATATAGTTCCACAGTATCGTCTACAATCGCACTGCCATTTTCAGCACTAAACGTTTCAACATTTTCAAATAAGTATCTTTTCACTCACAGGAAAGCACCAAGTGTCGGCCTCTTATAAGTTGTCGATACATTTTCCTTATAAATTTTTTCTTTATGCACTATACCCAACTTGTCAATCAAAACTGTCAGATGTTACACTGTTGGAAAATTATTGTTGAAATCGACAAAATAAAGAACCCCAGTGAATTAACTAGACTTTTTGGGAAAATGACAAATTTTTATGTTAACAATATTAACAAATCTAAAACGAACGTTTGGAATACAAACTGAGTGGAAAAAAGTGTTTTTTGTATAATTCAGTGTTCATATAAAAGTATTTGTTTCGAAAGAATT
>WOGR01009908.1:0-11136 GCA_015342045.1 Leptinotarsa lineolata | reverse complement strand
CATCGAGTGGTCCCAAGCTGAGATCATACACAAGGAGGAACACTGGTTTAGAAGGAAATTCAAAGAAGCCGCATATATGCTGTCCAACAACGTATTCGCCAAGCTAGCGTAGAGATACGCAATATATGGAAACCCATAATCAAGAAAAAATGGCCAACTCCTGCCAAACGGTCATCTCCCGCTAAACCAGTGGAGCGGAGAGATTAGATAAGTGATAAGTGAAAGGAGAGGTTGAGTGAAAGTACTCGAAAGACCCATAAATAGTCATCTCTCGGAGGAATTAGTTCAATCATTACCCGAATCATTCAATTAATTGATAATTGAGTATTATATTCTTAGTTTGATATTCGACAAAATCTCATTCTTGTCAATTGTATTGAAGTTACGGTACACTTTATCTTTTATTGTTCATGTCTTTATTAATCCAAATTAAAAATGAGATACCGTTATTGAATCATTTTTGCATTATTAGATATGAGTGTTTGGAGTGTCTCTTCACCTATGAAAATGTTTTTCATTATTCGCTAAGATTCCTTCAAACCTTCATAGGAAAAGCTGTCGAATAATAATTACTTTGCAACTAGCTCAAATCCGCAAATGGAATCAAAGAGGGTCAATTTCAAAAGAAAATAGTATTGCAACGGTGTTTTATCTTTCAAGAAAAATTATTCAGAACATTTTTTTAAATTTATTTTTCCGAAAATAAAATTCCATCTGATACAGGATTTTGCCAATTTGTATTTCAGCACTGTTGTAATTCAAGTTCAAGAAAAACATTCACTTTAAAAAGGTATATTAAACATATCGAAGCCTCTTTCGGAAATTTATTGTCAACTGAATAACTCAAATGAAGCAAAAGGTCACCAAGCCAACTTACTCTGAAAATTAGCAATTTTTATCAAAACCATATTATGATTAAAAAACGAATATCGAGCGACTTCAGATCAAGAACAGAGAGATTTTTTAGATTTCTGAAAACTGTATTACAAGTTTCAAAAGAGTCAACATGGCAATAGTTTCTCCATTGTCGTTTGGTGTACTCATTTGTGCCTCTAGAAATTTTTCTCTCCCTCAATCGATTTTACAGAAATCTACAGTGGTACTTGCAATAATATTTGAACGGTTTTTCAAAATATTTTTGGAGCAAAAATGGCAAGCTCAAGCTCAATTTCACACGTCAATTTTTGAAGCAATGTTATACCCTATAGTAGTAAGCAGCTCTTTTAAGGAATTCTACAGAATGAAACTTTTATGGATATTTTTGGTTCGCCTACATTGCATAAAACATTCCCGAAACATTCACAAAATATCCATAAAATATTTCAAATTGTCTTAATATGGCTCACAAACGATTTTAAACTCATTGAGTTATGGTGAGAAAACGCCAATAGAAAAAAATAGCATGACTTACAATTCAATAAAACACCCCATTTTATGCCTTAGACAATAAATAAAAAATTGGAAGAAAAATACAACCTGTAGATGCTTATTTTCATATTTACATCTAAAATATTTCTTACCTTATGTGCAAAGTGATTCTACGGAGTAGCGAAAAGAGATTGTAACCTTTAATAAAGATCTAATTCAAATATTTTTGACCTAGAGCCAACTAGTGTCACTTTGCCCGATATCTGAACTTTCAGATTTCCTACTCTTAGTGTAAGTACCACATCTATAAATGATTGTACACTCATAGCATATCAAAATTTTCTCATATTTACTCATATCATTGTAGTGTTCAGTCTTTTTTGAAAAAATACAGTATGAAGAGTTACTTACAGTATATTTTCAAAAAAATACCCTTGTTATTGGTAGAACATAAGTTCAGTATAAAAAGACATTCTTTGACTTTATCAAAAGATATTTTATTATTTATTTGAACAAATAAGTTCATTTAGAAACTCATAAACGTCGCTTTAGAACTCATATTTTAGAAATTTAAGGCATGAGTTATGCACGATTTGCACAATATCAACTAGAAAAATCTGCAGAACTGTAGTTTTACAATCAATATCTTCTATTTCATTGGAGTCGAACCAAAGTGGGAAAGCTATTTATATTTTCCTCAATTGTATATTATGATGTATATAACATTGTGTTTCCATAAGAATTTTTTTTTGTGACCACACAAGAAACTTCCAATCTGAACACGAAACATAAATCTTCAAGAATCCTGCTGGAACCAGAAGCAACTTCATTAACATTGACTTACAAAAATAATTCATAGATCTCATTTTATCCCTAGGTACCTATGTGCTAACACCTTGATGTGTTTACATGCACTATTTTGTTATGCATGGTGTGATATCCGAATTTTCAAAGACAACAGTTAAATTTTCCACCAGAATTCTTACAATTTGATCTAGATTGATGAAAAATACAATCTTTGAACCTTTTTGAACAAAACTCATTTGCATATATTGGTGGTGACTTCAGAAAAGAACTTGAACTATATTTCGAAGAAATTGTATATACCTGTTTCAATAAGTTAAAAGCATTTCAAAACATTTCATTTGCATGTTCCACAGTTTTCAAATATCACTCTAAACTATTCTATCTCAATGATACATCTTGGTTATCAGAGCTTTATTAGGAATTCAAAATGCACAGGCTTTTGCTATGACTGGCATGTTTGTTACCTTACGAAAGGCTAGTTTCTTGAAGAAAATTGATTCACTAAGAAATCTGACAAATAGGGATCCTTCTTAGCCTTTTTTGAATCTCATTAAAATTTTATTTGAAAAAAGCTTGTTTCAGTATGAACCTGTGCATGCAGATTCCTAGAGATAACAGATGCACTGTCTTGTAAATATAGCACATTTCAGTCCAATACAGCATGTTTTCGATAAAACTACACAGCTTTCAATCAGTTTCAGAAGTTAACAAATTTTCCACCTCACAGAAGTATTTTAGGGCCTTTTCTCGTTATTTACTTTGTGTACGCAACTGAGGTATCCCGGATTTTCGACACAGTACTGGATACTAAATTTATTAATTTTTTATATCCCGTAATGTGCCGTAGTAGGGAAACATCAGACTGGCCTATTTTAAGAAATAAATGTAAATATTAACTGTAGTTGTTACATATGGATCAGTTGTTTAAAAGATAATAGTATTGTATCTCAAAATAAATGTTTACCAATGTTGTTCTCGTCTTTCCCGCTCGAATGTTAGGTTATGTTTCACTATATTTTAGAAAAGGCAGTTGCTCGTTGAGCACTCCATTGTGAAAAAATCCGACCCAATAATAAAACTATTGCTCAAGTAGGTCACAATAGTGATTATGAGTATTTATATATAAATAAGTTCTACTAAAAATTAAAATTCACTGATAAACTTTTTGTGGAGTTCAAAGTGCAGTGGAAAGGACTAACCTCTAATCAGTGTGCGATTTGGAGAAACTTGTGCTTCTTTCGATTTTCGAAGTGGAAAAATCTTCAATTTCAATGTATAGCCCCAAAACATTCCTTAAAAGTACATTTACAGGTAAGTTTTATTGGAAAAGTAGAATAAAAGTTTTCAAACAAGTTTTAAAATCGAAATTTGACAAACGTCATTTGCTATTATAGGTTAGAATTCGTTGTGATTGTTCGTTATTAAATAGTAAATAAAATTACATAAAGTGCGAACTCAGCTTTACATTTTAACATAAGTACTGTTCCGAAAATCTTTACGGTAAATTCGAATAGTCTTTCTATCACATGTGAAATAAATATGGTTTCAATCAATTGTTCTAGAACCAAAATGTCAATTATTTGAATTAACGTGTTGACCCCAACAATTCTGCGATATTTATTATACAAGACCAAAGGCTACATTTAACTTATGGTGAATTTATGCTCACTCGATTAGCAAGTAGCAAGTAATAATTTGGAAGTGACATTATCAATTATAAGTTGGACTCCTCACTTTCCAATTGACACATTTATCCAAAAAAATTACAATTATCGATTAACAAGTGACGAGTAAGTCAAATTTCTTGTAACAAATATTTTGCTAGTATATATCAAGTATATAGGGCGCAAATGAACGCTGATTGGCCCATTCCTGAACACAGACAGTAAAAATGAGGGATAACCTAACTTAATAATTTTCAAATTTCTGTTCTGTTGTCTGTTCTGTTGATTCCATAGGCGTTTTCTGGCGCTCATGTATTCAAAACGTATTCGTCTATGATTCAAATACATTCATTCTGACGTTGAAACGATGAATCACATCAACTATGATTTGAAACGTATTCATGATGATTCAAACTAGCGTGAGGTTGGTTTTGAAACAAAATTTGACATCACGGTACGTCAGTTGTCAGTTTCTGCTTTATTTTGATCGTTACAATCTATAAAGTGCCGAAAATTTTTTATCAAATACGTTGAAAGGATGTACAAAATAAAGCTGGGAAATCATTGTATGCACAAATCCTGTTCTAACTGACGTTAGAGAAAATTGAAAAGTTTGTTTTTATTATTGAATTTGACATCTGACAGTTTGAATCATTCCATTCTGGCGAATCTTATTATTAATGACGTCACTTAGAATCGGTTTTGAATACACTCTCGAATACGATTAGACGCCAGAAAACACCTCATGTTTCTTAACCTTCCGGCGAGAGCGCGGTCTACTTTCCTTTGAGCAGGCGCGTGTCGTAAATTTTACGTCATGAAAATAGACTCTATTATCGTCTTAAGAAGAATGGAAACAATTTTGAACATTTCTTGAATTAATAAAATAGTAAATATAATTTTAAATTGAATAAATTGTATTTTATTTAATAAATCAAAACTTACATCGAATGTAGCTTTGTAGGGCACCAATGAAAATCATATCTTGAGGGCCAGTTGTATAGGTCTCGTTTATAGTTTAGTTCAAACTTAGGTTTAAACCGATAAAATGATTTATCTTTTGTATATCTTCCAGTTAAAGAGTTCGTAGTTAACTTCAAATCACAACATTGACAAGTGAATTGAAATTGACCTACCGTGGGACATTGACCTAAATGTAAATGCCATATGCAATTTGTTCGTTAACTGACTCTGTAATAAAATGGATTGCAGGAGCAACACCAACAGGAGGTCATCCAGGAGTAGGAGCATGGTTCTATGCTACAGGAGTAAGAGCATGATTTCTAAAATAAAATAATGCAATAGGCTCACTTAAGGATAATGTATCATTATTATTCATTGTTGTAATTCAAAAGAAATACTGTGGCGTATTCCTATGCAAATTTAGGCCAATTTCTACAGATGCTTTGGACATCCTGAACCTATTGATAAATTCCTGGTCTATCCAAATATCCATGGTGTCGATTCGCGGTAGAAAAAGCCGCGGTTTTCTTGGGTTTTTAACAATATTTATTACATCTATCTCATCTTCCTCGTCAAATAATGCATCTTCAAAATATTTCAAATACGTCCATTATGAAAACATGAAAATATATGGACGAATCTAATATTTTTGGTTATACATATAGTAAACACGAATAGTTGAAACATCAGTATTCAATTCACACATGTGTTTAACCGAAGTTTAACTGCCCCTCCATCCATCAGTTGACAGTTAAACTCCGAGTGGCAGTCACAAACACGTATACAACGAACTTTATTCATTACATTAAACCAAAGTTTAACTAATACTTGTGGTTTAAACTGAACCTATACAAGTGGGCCTAAGTATAGTAGTTTTTCTACACTTCCTTACAATACAAACACACAATGAAGACCGCTTTTCACAAATGTTGCTTTCTGTCATTTTGCCATTACTTGTCACATGTCATTGAAATTCTCACGATGACAATGCTCTTTGAGAATAATAAAGTGTTTCAGTGAAAATATGGCTGGCGCAATGTTGTTCGAAAGAGCTCAGTCCGTACCTTCTCAACACGATAAACTGTTAAATTTAAAAAGAAATGAAGATGACGATGATCAGAACATCGTCAATAAAGAACAGGACATTCTCAACCTCGGCGAAAAGTACAAGAAAGAGGGCAAGGCTAAAGAACTGGCGGAACTGATAAAGGCTACTCGTCCGTTTCTCAGCATTATAAGCAAGGCGAAAGCTGCGAAACTGGTCAGGTCTCTGGTCGATTATTTCCTAGATTTGGAAGCAGGTATCGGAATAGAAGTCCAACTGTGTAAAGAATGCATAGAGTGGGCAAAAGAAGAGAAAAGGACCTTTCTTCGTCAGTCTTTGGAAGCGCGATTGATAGCCTTGTACTTCGATACTGGTATGTATGCTGATGCTCTGATTCTGGAATCCACCTTGTTGAAAGAATTGAAGAAGTTGGATGACAAAAATTTACTGGTAGAAGTACAGTTGCTTGAAAGTAAGACATATCATGCCTTGAGTAACCTGCCCAAGGCTCGTGCCGCATTAACTTCAGCTCGCACAACAGCCAATTCTATCTATTGCCCTCCTAAGATGCAAGCTGCACTTGATCTCCAGTCTGGAGTTCTGCACGCAGCTGACGAAAAAGACTTCAAAACTGCCTACTCTTACTTTTATGAGGCATTCGAAGGTTTTGACAGCGTAGAATCCCCCAAAGCATTGACAGCTTTGAAATATATGCTTCTTTCAAAAATTATGATCAACAGTCCGGAAGATGTACAACAAATTGTCAGCGGGAAATTAGCCATCAGGTCAGTTCTCAATGATGGAAAGAATTTTTAGGGCTACATATATAATTATTTCATATATAACACCTTTTTAACATTATTTATTTACTTTGATATGAATTATGTACCTGACTTTTTGTTTTTTTTCAATGTATGATACTCTCATTTTTCATAGTTTGGTCGATGAAAATTATTTTTTGTGGTAATACAGCATACACATTTTTGTTATTACAGATATGCTGGTCAAGACATAGAAGCAATGAAGGCTGTTGCACGAGCTTCTCACAAGAGATCTTTGGCAGATTTTCAGTCAGCGGTGAAGCAGTTCAAACATGAACTAGAGGATGATGTTATCGTCAGAGCCCATTTAGGAACTTTGTATGACAATATGTTGGAACAGAATCTATGCAGGATTATAGAGCCATATTCCAGAGTTCAGGTGGACTATGTTGCAAAAACAATCAAACTTCCAATGCTACAAGTGGAAAAGAAGCTTTCACAGATGATTCTCGATGCTAAATTTCATGGGATATTAGATCAAGGAGAAGGTAAAAATACTGATAGTTGTTATTGTTGGTAAATATTTGTTTCAATGGCTTGCACTAATTTTTGCAAAATTTTCAATAACGTATATTTTGAACTGACTATTATGAATTTGAATTCTAAACTTGGCAACCGTGTACTCAGTCAAAAATTAGTTTATTTCAGGAACTCACTTTCAGTAATATCACCTCCCATGCCGGCATCTTTAATCATTTACCAGTTCCATTATTTTTTTTTGTACAAAACATTTAATTTCCTCAAAAGTGTATCTTTTTTAGCAAACTATATCATAATTTTTGGTAAAAAACCTTTTGGATTTCTACTTCTTTGTCATTAAATAGAAATTGGGACACTTCCGAAGGTAGATACATATCAATTGAAATTCTTCACAAAGCTGTGTTAGTAATGCTCAAAAACTTCTTTTTGTATACAAACTGGAAGAAAAAATTCAGATTTTATGATGTCATAGTTACCAATCTTATGTGGTTAAATAATGGCAGGACTACAAAATTAGTAGAATGAAGCTATTAATTCCTGGTTCAATTTTTACCTCTTTTCATTTTTACTCAACTTAAACGAACATAGAATTGATTTATCTTTTTTTCATTATTTACATCTGTTAATTCACCAAATATTCACTACTCTTTTCAAATATTCTTTGAATCTCATCATTTTGAGGCAAACTTACTGACAGGAAATAAAAAAAAAACTTTTGAAATACAAAAACAGGTCAGTGAAACACAGCAAACCTATCGAGATTAACGGAGAAGTGTTTGAAACTCCTTCAAAAAAAGCAAAGGTTTTTGGTGACTATTTTAGAACCATATACAAAGTCAGGACATAAACTTCGATAACAATCACAACCACAATGTAAATTTCTGGTTTGAATATTTTTCATCAGAGCCTCCTCACGAAGAACACCATATTGATGAAGAGGATTAATTCCAAATAATCAGTCACGGTAGAAGTGCAAACCCTAGTCATGACTTTTTAACTAAAAAGTTGCTGAGTTTGGATGAATGTATACTTAAATACATTCTCAGAGTATACGATTATTGTCTTAACAATTACTACATTCCCCTGAATGAAAAACAGGAATCATAACCATTCCTAAAAATAGCACATTCACAGCCAACCACAAAACTATAGACCAATCAAACTTACCAGTGCTAGCTAAAAACCTACAGAAAATAACCAAAAATCGTTTGGAATCAGTAATAGGAAATAAAATACCAGGTTAGGTTTAAAACTCATCAGTTAACAACACACCATTTTACAACATAGAGAGCACAAAGTTGAATAAGAAAAAGACAGGAGCTGTATTCTTAGACATTGTAAAACTTTTGAAATTGTTTGGCATATTGTTTGCCCAACATATATCATTTTTATTTTTTGGGATTGTTAACAAAATAACTTCTTTTTTTGTATACATCTTTTGCTGGGTGAACAATATTTACTGTAATGTGAGGTTATTGCTATGAAGATAGTACTGCATTAGTACAGCTTATATGACAAATGATGTGTCAACTGTCGACATCTTTTTTGAATTCACCTTCCCGTTATTCCCCCACCGACCTTTTATATTTTACTCCCTACTTGGGTTTCAACTATGCCAGCACCATCTATAACTGAACCTCATCGCCATCCAATTATTTGGCCATGAGTTTGACAGTCTATTAATATTTAGACAATGCCCTTACTTATATTATTGCGAAATGGACCCCTCATATCAGTATAAATTAATTTTTGAATTTAACCTTTTAATTTCTTCTATTTTCCAAACTCAAATTTAACATGCAAACGTGCAGCAAAATGTTGCAATGAATATCTATCAAGGTTGTCTTGTAGAGGAGGAATAGTAGCATCGTGAACCTGAAATTATTTGGTCATATTTTTTCAAATGGTCAGAAAAAAATTAAATAAAATCGGCAAATGGTATTTTTGGTTAATCTTCCGAGGTGAGCAGAAATATAGTAGTATTATTTTTATTAACCCTTTGTTTTTCACTACAAGTTTGACAATATATGGCTCCTACGTCACTATTTTAAAAGGAAATGATCACTTGTGTTATATTGTTGAAAAGAAAATTTTATATTCTATCAAATGGTCTGAATTCCAAATTTTTGAATGTGGTCTGCAGGTTTTTATGCCTGACGTTTCGTCTACCACGGCGGTAGGTATTATCAAAGGCGATGTGGTAATGGTCGCAGTGCCCAAGTTGTGCCACGATGCTGATATTGACTCTGGTTTTATATTATTATTGGTGGGCGTGGCTTGGTTTCTATCAATTAGATTACCTGACCTTGTTTGTATACCATTAGGGATAGGTAGCCAGATTTAATTAATGTTCATGGCCTCTTCTTTTCTATTGAAATTATCCCTGTGTTTTTTAATTTCTATTGCCTCTCTATATACTCTTGGTTAGTAATTTTGAGTTTTATTGAGTATTACTGCATCTTCGAATGATATAATGTGAATACAGCTGATTCGTTTTGGTTCGTCAAAGTGGACAATTTCTCTTGTGTACAGAGGCACGGGTACCTACACTTTTTTCGATGTTCCAATGTGGACCGACCAGCAGCTACAGTGTTGCTAAAAATTCTCTGGAGTTTTTGGCTGACCTTAAACTTTCTCTGAAGGTTTTTATTGGCCTAAATATTGGTTTCACGTCGTGTTTCTCTAAGATTCTTCCAATCCAGCCTGTAACATTAGCATATAAGTTGTGATCCCATTTTTATTGTATTTTAGTTGTATTGCGGTTTTTATTAGTTCGGCAACTATCTGTCTTATTTCATTATTAGTATTATTTTGCAACATTTTTATTTTCGTCGCTTTTGCATTATATTTTTTTTGAGACGAGAAAGGATTCTTATGACGATGAAGCATATTCTGATTCCAATTACATCTGCATTTTGCCTTGGAAGCATAAATAAGTATCACATGATCATTATACTGGCAAATTGAAAATGTGTAAGACAAAACCCTTTTATTAACTATTTCGTTTTTGTTTCAGGTGTTCTAATAGTTTTTGAAGCAACTCCAGTAGATAAAACATATGAAATGGCCCTAGAAACAATACAGAGCATGAGTAAAGTAGTAGACACCTTATATCAAAAAGCTAAAAAGCTGTCATAGGTTTTGACACAACTAAAATAAAACTATTGAAATGACTGTATTTTGATCTTTCATAAAATTTCTGTGTTTGGTTAATATTACAGTTTAATATAATTATAATGTTTTTCGAAATATAAACTAACTAAATTCGCAGTTTTTAAATGGATTGTGTTTCAAATTGTAATAATATTTAGATTTAAGCATTTTTCAATTTTCATTGTGGGTTGGGAGATGATGAATTCACTTTGTTCTACTTTCCATTTGAGTTTTTAACTTCACTGTAAATATTAAAAAGTGCAGGCCGTTGAATGTACCGAGAGTTACATTTTCTGAAGCTGTAATTTATGCATAATGCTTGACATTAAACGAATTTATAAATAATATTTCAAGTTTATGTTACCTCATTACAAGATTTTGTTTTCTCACTAGGAGGCAACTTATTAAAATTGTACAGAGAACTGGACATTCTCATAAAAGACACATAGTGTTTTAGTAACACAAAAGTATATTTATTTCACTTATCTTTTATAAAATTTGGTGAATTATTGTCTGGGTCACCTGATATCTCAAGTAGGCATGTTGTTGAATGAATATTTGAGTTTAATTCATTTCAAGAAATTATTTCCTGACTTTCCGTCTGTTATGAGAGGATTATCTGTTGAGCTCATAAATTGCTAATTGTAAAGTAAACAAAAAAATAAACTGAAAAATATACAAGTCTATTCTTAACTTTATTGACTATTATTCCGGTTCTTTTTCTTCAAATGATCTACATAATTTTAATTGATAGCTTAATTCGACTTTGTCATCAGGTGTTTATAAATTATTGTATGGATCATGTCATGTCTCATGTAGGTGGAACTTCAAGATT
>WOGR01009906.1:0-11136 GCA_015342045.1 Leptinotarsa lineolata | reverse complement strand
AGAACGTCAATTCTTATAATAAAGAACAAGCAATTCAACTGAAAGGTTATAGTAATATACAAAATCACATTTATTTTAAGAGATGGTAGATCATAAAGTTTATACCAAAAAGTTGATTGCTGGACAATTTCTCCTTCTTATTCCAGTTGATTGAACCATTGTATTCCTACTGGTGATTTTAGAAATATGATTCGGCTGTTTTGACATTTTTTTAAAAAATCACATGTACCCAGATATGTCTGCACAAGAATCATTATATAAATTGAATTTGTGTCCATTCCTTAAGGTATATCAAGCATATGAGCATTTTTGATATAAAAAAGTGCGAACCTGTCCAAAACCATTTCGCGAGTTCTGCCCTCTTATCGGCACGTCTCAAAATGGCGTCTAGATACTTTTCCACATCAAAGGCGGCAAGGCCTAGTGACCAAGCTGATTGTTACTTATGTTGTGATTTCATCCTCCGCTCTTTGGCGGTTCATATGTCATATGACTTTAAATGTAACGTTTGTTTCGAGTATTTAGGCTGAATACTTTTCAAATGTTAGTTCCTTCACGTATTCCAAAATCTGTTTTGTCTAATTCCTTGTAAATCGGCAAATTTTCCAGTACAAGTTACCTATGACTGTCTCATCATCATTATATGTAAAGAAGGGCGATTCAAGAGCTTCTCCAATGCTATTTTTGGTAGTTTTCATTAAACCAAGTTGGTGTCGTCAGGAGATAAAGTATATTTCATCTCCTGAAGAAGACACCCAGTTGGTTGGTTGAATCGGGAAGAGTGTTTAAGTTCTGATATTTGGGAACAGTCTTTGTTTTGGAAACAAGGTTTTGATTTCTTACTACTGTAACTATTGTGGCCACTTTTAAATCTAATCACTTTTGAAAAAGCTACTGTGATAGCAAAATATGTGATATATTGTTTAACTAATGTTTGTAGAGATTAAATCGTGAGGTGTAGTTCATGAAATTACTACGGATCTTCATCAAGTAACGGCCGAATCAATCAGAAAAAAAACTGATCACTTTCACTCAGGAACACAAGTTTTCAACAAGCACTTGAAGACAGCTATTAATAACCACTTTTAATTTGATTGGGTATAACCTGTAGTTATTTATACATGTTTTTTCACTGTACATTGAATCGGTGCCAATCTGGCATTGGATCTTCTGTTGGATAGCTTCATATTTGCCCTCTCGGAGAGGGCAGCAAATAAGACTATTTTCACTATTGAATGAACAATTCATGAAATAAAAACATTCTGAAGGGCGCACATCAGTAGTCCCAAAGCATAGAAAGCTGGTCATTTCTTGTGACATGTTGCTTCACTCGATTTAAGAAATGACAAAAATGATATTTTTCCAACTTTTACTATACAGAGTCGAACAAAACATATGCAGTGACTTGTCCAGAAAATACTTTTGATGACCTCTTACCAGAGAAAAAGTAAGTGCATTTCCAGAAGTTTATCTTCTTAATTTAATCAGAAATTACGTAGTTCAGATTTGTTTCATAGAGAAATAAATGCATACCTAATTGAATGAACAAGTTAGTCATTGACAGTCAAATATAGTTTTTTAGAAGAGTTCAAATTTGACTTCATGGAAAACAATCAAAAGATTATGAAATTAACTGCAACTGAATTGTTGGTCAAAATATTATTAACTGAAGGTGGAATATAAATAAGAGAGTATAATGAAGTTAGAAAAAGTAATTTACAATAGACTTAAATTTTGAAAACCATCAAATATACCATTGAGAAGCAAAGTTTCACTTAGATAAACGATATCCAATTTTCTCGAACACACTCTGTTAAAGTTATGGGAAAAAGTAAGTCTACATTCAGTCTTTAATAACAGGTGATAAAGTAGCACCTAAAAATTCACAAAGTTTGTTGAGCTGATAGATTCACCTGTTTTTTTTGGTCCAGCTCTTGTTCAAGTTGCTCAAAGAATTGCAGTTGTATTGTAAAAAATTGTTTGAATGTGAATTTTTCAGGCTAGATTCCTTTATTCAATCAGGTACTTCTTTGGTACTATCGAGTAATTTTCACTGGACGGCGGATATCTGGTCCTTATCATGGTGAAATGTTCGATAATAGTTTTGACAACTCACTCTTTTAGTTTCAGCTTTACAATTAAAGTTCATTTTTCGAAAATAGAATAGTGTTTTATAACACGATAATTACCCCACAGATCAGCTTCCGGATTTCACTTTCTTCATATTTCCATTTTAATTTCAGTTTTTTTGAATCTATAATTTTGTTACAAATTTGAATTTTTTTCAAGGCAGAACCTTCAGCAACCTGAGAAATCAAATAACTAAAAATGCTCCATAACAAGTTCAATCCTTGTATTACTTTATTTAGAAATAAAACAAGTTTTTATAAACTTTTAAACCCTAAATTAGTTCTCATCTGGTTTGGAGTTTATTTCTCGTCTGGTTTAGAGAAGACAAGTGTGTATCCACACTTTCCACAGTAGTGTCTATCTTCCATGGCTGCCATGAAGACACCAGCTCCACATTGTTCAGCAGGACATTCACGCCTCAACCTGTGAATTTTACCATTGTCTTCGACCTGCAAAGAAAAACAATTGTGAATTTCCTGCCTTCAATAGTTGAAAATCCCCAAGTACTTACTTTATAAAATTTCAATACAGGCAGCTTGACTTTCTTCTTCTTATGCTTGATTTTCTTTGGGGTGGAGTAATTCTTCTTCTTACGTTTCTTTGCACCTCCCCTCAATCGTAATACAAGGTGAAGAGTGGATTCCTTTTGTATATTGTAGTCTGACAAAGTACGTCCATCTTCCAATTGTTTACCAGCGAAAATTAAACGCTGTTGATCAGGTGGAATTCCCTCTTTATCTTGAATCTTAGCCTTAACATTTTCGATGGTATCCGAAGGTTCGACCTCAAGAGTGATGGTCTTACCAGTCAAAGTTTTAACAAAGATCTGCATCCTGGGAAGTTAGTTGAAACAACTGAAACAAAGTAATTAATTATAGAATGATATTGAATGTGAATTCCAAAAGATTCCCTTTGGCAAAAATTTTAACTCTAGGTGGAAAGTTTTATTTTTCAATAACCAAATACAGCTATCTGCACAGTGTAGGGGTAAAAGGTTTTTAACAGAAATGCCAGGTGTTACAGGATTTTCATAGTATTTTAGCAAGTTATGTAAACCAGAGACGTAATCAATACAAGTGAAGGTGAGGAGACTTCAAGGGAGTCATTTTATAATAATAATAAAATTTTATCTCGACTGGAATTACTCAATAAGTGATTGGAAAATTAATTTATGTTCAAAATAAAAGTTTTAAAGATGAAACCCCGGATGAAACATCCCTAGTGTAAAATTAAAATAAAGTATCACATAATAGGAAAAAAATGAAAGGTGCTGTTTGTAAAGCCTTTTCTGTATAAAGTTTTGAGACCTGAACTCAGAAGCTTCCCTTTTTGTAGAAACTTATTATGGGAGCCAATAGAAATTAATCAAGTACAAAACAGACAAAATAAAGATATAAGATGACCTTCAGAAAAAATGAGACATTCTTTTTTCTTCGTGTCTGAAAGTTACCTCTTTGCATGATGTACACATCTTTGTGAAGATTTCATTTTTGAATTATTTGTTTTCTTCCTTCCTTTGGAAGGATGGAGAAGCAGAAAGCCAAAACTCTTTCCAGAAAATTAATTATATTTTCCTTTCCATTTAAATGAGAATCATACTCGTTGCAGTTCTTCAAAGTGAATATGAAAAGTAAAATATATCTCAAAGCAGTATACTAACAATGAAAGGCAAATATTAATATAAAACTGCATCATACTGCTTCCTCTCGCCGTACATTTTTTAAACCCTAAAAAATTAAGAATTTCAAACTTTGTAATGTATTATCTTTGAATTAAATGAAAGTTGGTCTTTAACTGTACCACAACCAACAATCTATAAAACGTTTGAGTTTTTCTCCAAAATAATTGAAAAATTTGAATGTATATTCAACTCGGTGTATTTTGAATACTCCCTACTTTCCTGTTAATGTTGCAATCAATTTTCATGTTGGTTCATCATATGGAAAGAAATCTGATATCTCTTTTGAAACAAAAAGATTTCAGCTAGTGAATTCCGCTTATGAAAAAGTTGAACGGAGATTAAGTCCCTCAAAAACAAAACTATTCTTCAAACAATATTTACATACCACATGTAACAAAAAATGGATTATTGATGATTTATTACCAGATGTATTATGAGAGAATGAAAATCCACAATATTCAATTAAGGATAATATACCCAACTATATTTGGGAAGGTTCACAAATTATTCCTGGCATTTATGGGTTTTCACTCCCCCGAAATATTTTTTTTTAATGAATCAATCATGATAAGGTTTGATTCAACTGGGCAATATTGCATAGAAACATTCGTTAAGATTTTCTGAAATAGAAAACAGCTAACTTTCATTTCTTGATCTACTGATATGATAACAAAATTCTCAGATCATTTTGTAACAAGTTTTCATAGAAAGAAACACATGAATTAATATGAGAAAAGATATCATTGAAAGACTATGATAGATCCAAGGTGATACAACTACAGGCATTACAACTTCCACTTTCTTTAAATGTGAAAATTGGTTCTGAATTAGACATCGAATGGTTTTCAAAACTCAAAATCATTCAAGATCTTTAATAAATCAAGTCGGCAAACTAGGAACAAAATGAAAATTTGGAATTTTGACTACTCAAATGAAAGTTTCTCGCAATGCTCCAATTTTTATCCACAATAAAATTTTCTGACAAATGGATAACAAAAAAGGTTTCCCACATGGTGCAAATTTTTTGAAACTCACTGTATATAAACAGAGATATAAGAAAATCCAAATTAGCAGGATATATTTTGACAAGAGATGGTACACATAGACGAACTGAGACAATGCCAAAATTCTGATAACAAAACCCAATGAAACAAGAATATGGCATCATGCTCAATTAACTTCGATCTTACATGGCTTCCTCTTCTAAAAAAAGTAAACTGAAATAGGCGTACTGCATATGCAAAAACTGTCATACAATTTCACAAGATTTTAAATTGACTTTTACATAATTGTGTGCAGTTTCCTATAAGGATTCCAGATGATATATTTTTTGTTTTGGAGTATCTAGGCAAAAATTTGTAATACGAAGTGTTACTAATTGAAATACAACAAAGTCCTGAGAAAATCCAAGAGAGATACAAGGAGAAGGCGCAATGTGCGAGGTCGAACAGACCCAGGCATGTGCCAGGCTCTACAAAATACTCTCGACAGAACCTCAGGTCTCAATAAATAATTTGAAAACAAATACGGAGGTGAATTCATTCAGATAAAAGATTTTTTGATTGATGGAGTGTCTTTCCTATACTTTTTGAATAAAAAATATGAAAATAGGTAAAACACTGAATAAAGTGATAATTCTATTGATTCAACCAGTCAATAAATTTTATTCTTGAATTTGAGAGCTCACCTCAACATCTATTATAATATTTTTAAGTTTCCGAAATGTTCACAATATAAATGTGAAAAATTAACTAGTATCACTCTTATTATTACTCTTCAAACAATAAGTTATGGGTTGATTAACAATAACAAAATTATAATTTTATAGTTTATTCATTACAAATTACAAAAAAATTACATGAACTTAAACCAACAACACAGCATTTATGCACCCATCATTTTCTGGATTATTTGTAACTTGGGCATATTTACCCCAAACTACTTTACCAGCCTGCGTCACCAAACCCAATTCTGAAATATTGACTTCAATGACAGTACCTTTTGTAATAACACCTAAACTTGTGAACATTGGTGAGCTAGGATTTTTTTTAACGCCAATTATTGGTAAACAAAATGTAGCCTTTAGTTCAGGATGTGTAACATGTGCTTTTTTGAAACGAAGAGCCATTGGCCGAATGAATCTCTCAAATTTTGGAGGTTTTCTTGTGAAACCTTCACCTACGAATGTGACTTTAGTGACCATCCGTTTCCAAGCTTTCCGCTTAGTTTTTCCTGATTTGATGATCTTCAACACTTCCGAATCAGCTTGTGCACGCACCTTTGGAATAGGTACATCCCATTTTCCAGCTTTTTCTTTTCGTTTCTGTTTTATCATATTTGACAAGACTTTAGCTCTAGACTGAATATCACGGTCCAAAAGGTAAACAGGGACGGCTCCTTCAGATACCTTTTCGGTGGTTTTCTTAATCTTTTTCTCTTCATGAGCTTTGATTTTCTTCTTCATTTGAATCTTTTCATTCCGACGTTCCTTGTTGAATATCTTAGCCTTGATACCTCGAAGACTCCTAGCCACCTGAGACCTCTTGTGAGGCTCACGAGCCTCACGCTTCCTCTTTCGTTCTTCATAGTCAAGACGACGTCCATGAAGTTTGCGGTGACGTTCAATGTACTCGTTTTGTGGCATGGTAGTTTTTAATGCAAACTAGAACAAAAGAATAGAAACGTGTTTACCTTTCCTTGTGTATAATCATATTCAAGGTATGACTGAATACTCTTTGAATATGACTACACTATAAAAATATAAACATCTATTTTGAACTTACCTCTGAGGTGCATGCGATTGACTTATAGTCATATTCATAGAGGATCACCAATCACTAAACATATCATAGAAAAAATATTGCGTTCGAGATGTTTTGAAAGACCATGTGTTCCAATTACTTCCGATATAATGAAATATTCAAAACCGCAATTGAATAAAATTAAAAACTCAAATTCGACGTAGTTTGTTATTCACCGAAGTAAAAAAAATCGTGAAATATTCACTATATTACAAAATTTAAGATTTTTCACTTACCTTCTACTCCACCATGACACGCTCCTCACAAAAAGAAATTTATGACAGTGGACAGTGGATATGACGAAATACGAAATGACGATTCTCACAAATTTCCGCCCTAAACTTGCTACCAACATAAATTTAAATGAGTATTTGATTATTGGCAGCAATGAGTGTATTCGTTTTTCGCTGGATTCTCGAAGCCCTGTCATCCGACGTTCAAATTATAATCTTTTCATCGGACAAAAATAAAAAGTCAACGATTCAGATAAGCACGAATGTATATCGAATAGTAATTTTGTAATGAAGAATATGAAGTTACTATATATTTTTCATAGATGACATCACTGTTGTGTGAGCACGACGGGCTAGTTAGCACCATACAAATTCAAAACAGAAAACTTTCAAACTTTCGGATAATAAGATAATGTAACTGTGGAAATCCAGCCTCACACTTTTATGATGGGAGGATCGTTAGCTGAACTCTAGACTTCTCTTCGATGCATATATTTTTCCATGTAGTACCTTTTAGATTCGGTTATAGGTGAGACGTCATATAACGCAGTGACCGGTTTTCGGTTTGTTATCTGTCATTCGTATTTCATTTCTGATTTCTTAACTTATTCCATTATTCAATCTCATAAGTAACCAATGAAATAATTACTTAGACATAATGAAGTGAATTTAAAAGTAGTATACATTTAGAGAAAAATCTAATCATGTCAATTAGACATGGTATTTTCAAAATGTACAGTGTAATACATGATAGAAAATCATGTACCTGAAATGACTTTTGAATTCTTCATCTGAATAACGATGAAATATGTTCTCATAATCATAAGTTTTTGGTTTTCACGATTATTATTTTGTAAAGTTGCAATCCACTCTTTATCTGAACTGGATGAATATCCAACAAATATCCAACTGCCGTTGAAAGACATTTTGATTACATTAAAAAATCAATTTGTTCAATAACTTCACTGAAATTATATATTGAAAATTAAATTATACTTCTTTTTTAATATAAATGAAGTTAGCTTGCAATTATTGAAACTTATTTTCACGGATTACGTAACCTTCTTAAAACAATTACTTCATTTTTTCAACCTCGCCATTTGTAATGTTTACATTAACGGCCAAAACGCTCCAAAATCCATTCCACTTGAGTTCACGACAGTAACGCTCCCAAGCAAGTGGAACGGGAAAAACTGCGGTCGTGAGCGTGATCGTTGTGAGCGTTTAGTGGAATGCACCCTATATAGTCTATATACAAAGGTAATAGACCAATCCAGCGACCTATCAAAACGAATGCAATATGGCAACGTATGGCAAACATTTTATTTAAGATGTCTAAAAACCCTGGTGCGTTCAATGATGAGATTTTGTTTAGAACATTTTGGACGAACCACCTGTTGCATTCATGGATACTTACTAGTTTTCCAAGATGGCGCTATTTTGAATGGACTACCTAAGTGTGACGTCAAGAGTGGGTGGAGCTTAGTGAACTTTTCCAAACAATTCAAAAATGCATCGAAGTTGTCATAAGAGATTTTTTCAACGAATGTTTGAAAATTGTAGGGCACAAATAAGCTTTTTCAGTTATAATTTCACATATGCAGGAGCATTTTCTACCAACTTATATCAAACAGTGATCCGTAAGTAATTATTTCTCTGTTATATAAGCCAATCCAGCGACCTGTCAAAACGAATGCAATATGGCGGAGTATGGCAAACATTGTATTGTATCATAAGCGACCACAGTAGTTATTGTTTCTTTTTGTGATTTCCTGTGCGTATTTCGGTTGTGTTTTCAACTTTTAATTATTTATTTGTGCTTTAACTAAAGGGAAATACCCATTACGTGCATTGTGGTTGGCTGTGGATCTCGTAACAACAGAGATAAAGTCGGGTTTTACTCTGTTCCTACAGTTTCAAAACACAAGTTTTTGACCAATAAAAATGAGTTATATGGAAAGCGAAGAGCCCTATGGTTAGTTATAATCAAGCGAGATGATCTTACAGATTCGAAGATCAAGTATCAGAAAGTCTGCAGCAGACATAACAGGTGAGTCTCTGGATACTTATCTTCACTGAAAGCTATTTTGAGTTTAGTGAAAACTACTCGAGGGAAAATTGTAGTTTATGGGATACTCACGAATTTTCGCGATTTTTTCAGGAAATAAACTATATGATGGTAGGAGTTCAGAACACTTATCTCAATTAGTTTTCGAGATATAGCATATTAAAGTTTGTATGATGCCATATTTCACCATTTTCTTTACATCAGTAAACGGTTGCAAATAACATATTTTTTATCCAACACATCTTTTTCCAAATCATCACACCTTTTTCTATTTCTTCCCATTCACTTTTTGCTAAGTTTCATGAAATTAGATTGAAAATACCATAATTTGTCAGGTGCTTAGGTACACAACATAAACCACTTTTTGTAATGTGATATGAGCATTTGTTCAACTGTCAGTGTCCAGTGGCGTAGGTGGGTGTGTTCCACTTAGCGCTCACAACGATCACGCTCACGAACGCAAATTTTATCGTTCAACATCTAACCTGACCTTCAATTTATGAAAGGAACGTATTTTCAAATATTTAATTTTGAAAAAATATCTATCCTCAACACCTGACCTAACCTCCAAATTCTAAAACGAACGTATTTTCAAATAATTAATTTTGAAAAACTATATATCTTCAACATCTAATCTGACCTCCGAATTCTAAAAGGGACGTATTTTCGAATATTTTTTTTGTAAAAACTATCTATCCTCAACATCTAACCTGACATGCAAATTCTAAAACGAACGTATTTTCAAACAATTGATTTGAAAAAAATATCTATCCTCAACACTTAACCTAACCTCCGAATTCTAAAATGAACGTATTTTCAAATAATTAATTTTAAAAAACTATCTATCCTCAACATCTAACCAAACCTTCGAATTCTAAAACGAACGTATTTTCAAATAATTTATTTAAAAAAAATATCTATCCTCAACACTTAACCTAACCTCCGAATTCTAAATCGAACGTATTTTCAAATAGTTAATTTTGAAAAAAATATCTATCCTCAACATCTATCCAAACCTCCGAATTCTGAAACGAACGTATTTCCAAATAATTAATTTTGAAACCCTATCTATCCTGAACATCTGACCTGACCTCCGAATTCTAAAAAGAACGTATTTTCGGATATTTATTTTGTAAAAACTATTTATCCTCAACAGTTAACCTGACCTCCAAATTCTATAACGGACGTATTTTCAAATAATTAATTTAAAAAAAATATCTATCTTCAACATCTTACCTGACCTCCGAATTCTAAAAGGAACGTATTTTCCAATATTTAAGTATGAAAAATACGTAAGAGATGGAAATATTAAAAAAAAAATGATGAATATATGCAGAACAACGTTATATCGAAACTGACGTTCCTATATTGCGTTCGTGAGCATGATCGTTGTGAGCGCGTAGTGGAACGCACCCGCCTGTGCCACTGTACAGTGACAGTTGAACAAATGGTCACATCAATTTACAAAAAGTGATTTATGTTGTGTACCTAAGCACCTGACAAATTATGGATTTTTCAATCTAATTTCAAGAAAGTGAATGGCAATGGAGAGAAAAAGGTGTGATGATATGGAAAAAGATTTGTTGGATAAAAATATGTGGTTTGCAATCGTTTATTGATGTGAAGAAAAAGGTGAAATATGGCATCATACAAACTTTGAGAGTCTATATTTCGAAAACTAATTGAGACTGACTACGTGAACAAACAAAATTGTCGAATTTGGAATGATACCAATCCACATGAGATCGAAAAGCGTCCAATGCATGTTGAAAAAGTCCCTGTTTGGTGTGTTTGGATTTTGGCCTGGCGACGTCATCGGTCCATATTTCTTCGAGAACAACATAGGTCAGGCCATTACTGTCAACGGCGAACACTATGAGTCAATGATTACCAACTTCTTTTGGCCTGGATTGGATAATGTGAACAACAAAACAACAACAACATGTGGTTTCAACGGGACGGTGCTACGTGTCACACAGCTAATGCCACATTGGATATTCTGCACCACCGATTTGAGAACATGGTCAGCTCACGTGGTAAACTGGCCACCGAGATCGTACGATTTGACCCCGTTAGACTTTTTCTTGTGGGGTTTTCTCAAGTCGCAGGTGTATGCGAATAAGCCATAAACTATAACGGACCTCAAAGCCAACATAACTCATACCATCGGTCAAATCCAACCTGATTTATGCGCCAGAGTCATGGACGGATGCGCTTCACTCA
>WOGR01009905.1:0-11138 GCA_015342045.1 Leptinotarsa lineolata | reverse complement strand
TTATTGGAACTATTCGTTCCCCACCCTCAGGCTCATACAAGCGAATAAGCCTGATATGGTCCTTCTCGACCATCAGAGCAAGACGATATTTGTCGTGAAGTTTTCAGCTCCTGGCGAGACGAACATCGTCCGAAAAGAGGAGGAAAAACGGATTAAATATCGAGATTTTCTCTTTGAACTCCGCAGACTATATCCAGACCACTGTCAAGATGGTTGTTCTGATTATTGGAGTCCTTGTTGGAATGATGCCCTCTCTACTCTCGAACCTCAAATTCATATCGGCTTGCCGCACTAAGGCATAAATCTTAGCCGGACAGATGCAGAAGGCTGTCATTCTTGGCTTATTGCGTTTGCTCAGGGCACATGATTCTTGGGCCCAATGATTGCTTACCCTACGATGTAGGGAGTGGTCGTTGGTTGATAATGATGGCGGGCCCTCTCGAATGTATCGGGGCTTCGGGGGATAGGGCCTGACCAGCGCACACTACGGTGGTTAAAAAAAAATAATAATAATAATCTTTATTCAATCCTTACAGATCACATCTAGCATGATATAGTATACGTCATAAATAAAAATAAAAACCATGTGATGGTAGACACATTCATAATCAACAATATTAAAATATCACTATACACGTATACATAAAATCATTTATTCACACAAACGAGCAAATACATTTTCATTTTGCATCAAGAAATTCTTTAGTACTATTGTAACATTTATCTTGCAAATATCCTTTCAATTTTGATTTGAAAGAGTTTTTATTACGTTGCTCTCTCAGGTTTGCGGGAATATGATTGAAGAACTTTATTTATCACGGGCTTCTTTCATAATGTGATGAGCTGTGTGCAGGAAGTCTGATGAGTTCTCCATTTCTAGTTGGGTAATCATGGCACTGAGAAACTGTTTGATACATCTCCACATGTTGCATAAATAACATCATACATTTGAAAATATAAATACATGGAACTGTTGAAATTTTATATTTTCATCTGGTTTTAGATTGAAAATGAGTCGAATTATTCTTTTTTGGGAAACAAATATTATACTTGAGTTGCATCCCCAGATGTTGATGTTATATGATATGTGGGAGTAGATTAGACCATAATATACATTGACGAGTTGACTGGTATTAAACATATTTTTTATTTGTAATATAGCATAATAACCTGTGTTCACTTTTTGCTTATGGCATCAATACTATTTTCCCAACTCATTTCACTATCTTTATAAGTTCCAAAGAATTTCGTAACTTCAGGAAGATGAATAGTACTATTTCTGACAGCCACTTGAAAACCAGTCACAGATCTCCACCTAGAATCTATGCATACAAACTATTTTATCTACATTCACTATCAGGAAATTTCTCTCTCACCAATTTATAAATTCTTCTGCTAAATCATTTAGTTTTTTTTGTAAGTCTTCAGGACTGTCTGAATCAGTGGCCAATGTTGTATCACCTGCGTAGAGAACTACAAAATCTGAACTAATATGGTCAGGTAGATCATTTATGAATAACAAAAAATGAGCGGTCCTAGAATCTATCCCTGATGAACTCCCAGGTCCATCTCGTAGTCCTCAGACATATGCTCTCCGATTTCAACTGATATTTTCTGAAACGCATGCATGACATCAACCATGATAAGAAATTTCCAGGAAAACCAACGGAATAAAATTTACTATCGATTATCTTCATGTCAATAATATCTAATCTAAGTCGAAAAAAGTACTCCCACATATTTCTTTTTATCTAGCGAGTTGTAGATATATTCAAAAAAATTATATGAAGCACTTTCGTTCGACTTACCTTGTCAGACCCCATGCTGATATTTTGACAGTATTTGGAATTTGAATAAAAATGAGTACATTTTATTATAAACACACCTTTCAAATACCTTCCCGATAATAGTGGAAATTGTTATGGGTCGAAAATTACTAATACTAGAGGGATCGCCTTTCTTGAAAATAGGCCTTACAACTCTACTTTTGAGGAAATCTGGGAAAACGCCTGATTGTATGGAGTAATTTATAATATCTGCTAATGGTTTGGCGATATATTGAGCAATTTTTTTAACGACCTTCGTTGAGATGCAATCTATTCCGACAGAACTGGCGTTTTTCAATGAGCTGATCGCATCCATGACGTCACAATCTAATACAGGGGACAAACAAAATGTTTCACTTCTGTACATTGTGGTATAATTGTTTGTTTTTTTTAACTAAAGTGGTTGTAGACATCTATTTTTGCATTGCTTGCATAGAAACTGCTAAAAGCACTTGCAACGATTTTTTCATCTTCAACAATGTAATCATCTATATTAATTTTATAACTCAACTTATTTTTTGTTTTTCCTGTTTTGTTCCTTACAATATTCCAACTTTGTTTCTGTTTCTGATGGTGACCCAAACCTTTTAATTTGTTTTGATAGTATGCATTTTTTGTATGATTAAGTGATCCCTCATAGGTTTTATATTGTTTATAGACTTCACTATAATGGGCATCACCAGAATTCCGCATAAAAAAAATATTTTTCAAGTTCTCACTCATAGAAATGATATCATTATTCAACCATCCTTTCGCAATATTTTTTCCTTTGATTTTTTTCACAACCATTGGACATGTTGAATCGATTAGATATTGAATTATATTTATAAAATTATCGTTAATTTTGTGAATATTGTCACAACTGTATGTCATCGATTCTTTTACTAATTTAGACTCATTTGGTTGTTCGTTCGAAATCATTTCGAAAATAGTATCAAAGTGGTCGGTTATATTCATATTTTTAACGGTTTCGGAATATCTCGATATGCAAATATTCGTGAAAAAATAATCTTATTTTCACTAGTTTTACCAAGTGAATATTCTTGTTGGCTCAACATTTTCACAGTTCAGGGTACAACTCTCCAAGAGATCAGTTAATAGTGATCTGTCACTCGATTGGCACAAATAGTTGATGTTTATATCTCCACATATAATCAAATCGTGTTGTTATATTTCATAGTGATCTATGGCGAGAGAGAGTCTGTTTACGAATGTCTCAATATTTCCATTTGGCGATCTATAAACTGAAATGAACTGAACTTGTTGGATTCAGTTTGAAAGGATATTGCACAAGCTTCAAAATGTAATTCTACAGAAAGTCTATTTATAAAAATGTCTTATTTGAATTCAATTTCTTTCTTGATCAATATTATACTGCCACCATGTATATGGTTTTGTCGGGTGAAATGTGTTGCAAGGATGTATTCATCAAATTGAACAGTATTCACATTGAAATTATTACACCACAATTCAGAAATACATAATATATCAAGTTGACTAGTTTTATTTATAATGCATTGAACATTGAAATGGATGATTTTCAAATTGTCAGAAAATACATTACCTACTTGTTTAGAAGGCGCGTTGATTGGAAATTTCAGAATGGTGCCTGCGAAATGTAAACTTTTTAACAAATACTCCTTTTGGCCAATGGGGAAAAGGGAAAAGTATACAGTAATTCCTGAAGCTCAACGTCAGCTTCTACTCTATATGAGTTGAATCCACCCTGCGAAATTAATTTTTCGACTTCAAATAAATGTCCTGGTGATTTATTTCCTATGTATATTTTAATCCCCTGTGCTGTAGAATGCGGCAAACATTTTCTTACTTACAGCCAGAGTCTCCTAGGTGCACCGGTGAAGTCAGCCGCCGCGGCGCTGCAGTACAGTAGGTTTTGTTCCCATCATCGAAATATTGACACTTTTTTGTTTTTCAGTTTCTTTACAGATAACTTTTTCCGAATATGGATTCAAATCACTTGTATCAAAAATAGTCTCGTTTGCTCTCTTTTTGATTACTTTCATAATTAGAAAGAAGTTTAATGATGTCGACCTTAGATTCTCTGAGAATTTTCATTTCCTCTTTCAACTGGGAGATTTGTTGCTCCAAGTTATTAGTATATTTCTTCAATAATTTTTCGAAGAATGTTTTCATGTCCTCGCCAGCATTCGTCTTGACTTCCTCAGCATCATTGCTTTTTAGGTTGCTTCTCGTTGGAGCCATATCTTCAAGAATCGATAATGTGAATCTATGTAAAATAGAGGAGATACAAAACACGTCCACTCGCTTCACTCGCTCTAGTGAAGGCAGAATTGTTCAAATACTATGAATAATTCTGCCCATGCTACAAAAGACTTCTTATTTTGAATAATATAAAAATCAGAACTTGAAAAAAACACCAAAATCGAAGCAGCTTCTGAGGACTTTCAAGGAAAAATATGGTGATGTGATTAGTATGGAAGTTTATTTCCTTGTTTTTCTAAGGTTGAATTGGTGACAATTCATATTACTCTCATTTGATAAGATAAAAGATATAAAATTGTTACCACCTGCCTTAACCAAGGACCAAAATAATCTGGTTTCCTTTTAGTTGCTGCTTGTGACTGGCAAAAGACAGGACATACCTATCCTGGGCACAGGATTAGAAGTTGTTTTATTTTACTGTGCTCTGGGGTTATGTTTAGATCTACTCCAGACATATTTTGTTTGTCACCAATAGAGAATAGGTGATATGCAAACTTTATTCTAGACCATTGAATATATATTGAATACAGTTTCTTGCACGTGGATGTGACACATTATATTCGAAAACTATACACATATATTTCACCAACGCACTATCTTTGTAACCATTAATATGGATGTTCCTTAGTATCATTGTCCAATTAAAACTTTCGTCTGTTTGGGATTGAGTACCAGAATACTGATGGGTCACCTTTTTTGTATTATTTCTGTTGATTAATCATACTTTTTAATTTTCAGCTGAATTTTGTCTGTTAAGGATTTTTCTATTGATGGCTATCTATCAAAGAAGTTATGAAAATTATATATTGCTTTTAATATTTGTGTGCCACACTACAGAGAGGTCAAATCTTCCTATTCCAAATAAGTAGGTAGGTATATTATTTATTGAAATCAAGTCTGTTTGTTATACCTCTTGTTGGTGCTACTTTTCCTGAGAAAGTTTTTTGTCATCTTGTTAATCGATGATTTACTGGAATAATTTCTTCAAAGTAAGTAGTAACTAGGTACAACCTCATTTTAGATTTGGTACCTAGGTATTTCATTTCATATTGCAAAACTCTCCAAATAATTCTCTCAACCCTCTGTTCAAGGCCTGAAAATGCAAGTAAGGAGCAAATACACATTATTGTGGAACTTGGAAATAAGGGCGTTGTTTTGATTCCATTGCTAATTTAGTAATCTCTTCGGATGAGTCACATCCCCGATCCAAATCAAATTTCCCCACAACGAAGTATGTACGTAACGTCTAGGTAGCAGAATATGACAAGTTTTCACAACACCGATATTCCGAACAAGCCTTTTCAGCTAAGATCAATAAGAATCACATTTCAAATTGTACATGCCGTCTGTCTGGGATACGTACAAAACTCGTACAATGTTGCCGATTTTGTGAGACTTTTGAAAAGCCAATATGTAATTACTATATTTTCTTAAACATTGTATTTGTATTTTTGATCAACATAGAAAAAAATACATATGTTTGCGACACATTCTTGTTCCGTATTAGGTTGTGGTTGATTTAACTAGGTAAATAAATACCTCCTAGTTTAAAAATTCAGGTTTATGATTCGAGTAGACTCTATTTATTCATAATGTCCATCAAACACTAGGAGTTTTTGAGCCATATTGGGCCAATATAGGGCCTCTTTCGTTAGCAAATTATGTCTGACATATTTGCTGATTCTATAATACTTATTTACGCAAACACCTATTTCGTGATATTTTCCTAGCGACAATAAACTATCAATCAGAACTATTATCATTTGCTTATTCGTATTCGTAGCTGTAATAAAAGGTATCCACTTCTTTTATCAAACAAAAACAGTTAGCCGGTAAGAAAACTAACTGGATAAAATTCGTACGTAGTTCTGTTCAGTATATTTTCGTAGAAAATAGAAATTTCCAACCGAAGTGACAACGTCGCTTCCGGTACACCAGCTGGTATGCGGCTCTTGTAGCTTGTCGCTATCAGCGCTTTCAAAGTTTCTTGTTCATTCTTATTTCTACGTCGAACGGCATTGGAGTTGGTTCGTGGGAATTGTCTGTGATAACCGGTAAAAAATTGTACAGTTATTTTTTATATCAAAGTTCTATTTCTAATTTACATCTTCTCCCTCAATCAAAGGTAAGAACTGATTATTTTTCATTAAAATTTTTTCCAATAACCCCTGTATTCTCCCCATTCGAAAATATATCGGAATTTGGGTGGGGTTAGGTCGTTCGATTTCAATGGATATCAAGTGGGCTGCTTTTTTATAAGAAAGAAACTGTTTTTGTTGGCTGTCTTTATTTTGAATACTTGAAATGAGTATTGCAGAATGTTTCTGCTTTTACGCGAATCGCTTGGAAAAATCAAGAAGGGATGTTCTACGTAAATAGGTACTAGATACCTACCTAGAAGACTAATAAAATTATTTATCTTTTCTACTATCATGTCATTTGATTCTTTTGAACATTTTCTGCTAGTCATAAATCCTTTATGTCTATTAAAAAAAATTAATAAACCATTTATAGTTTTTCATATACATTTACTTACATGCACAAATTTACTAAAAGAGGAACAGGACATTTTTTGAAAAAGTTGAACAGTCCATCTTGCCCTAACCCCCCAAATGAAATCCGTGATTATAGTTTTTGTATGAGTCGTACTCATAATTTTAAATATTTAGAAAAGTGTACACTGTACAGTGCGGAAATGGAGCTCCCACAATGCATTATAGGGTTTTCAAATGGATTTTTCCATCCACTGTCAGCTTTTTTGCATATAAAGGTACTTTCGGGAATCAACACGATTTTTTTCTACCACTTCGATTTAATAGAAGTATTCTCTGTGAACTCTCTACATCTGAAAATATAGCATAAACATGATTCCTGAAAAATTAATGGGATGAGTTGTTTTACAAAAACCTGTGAAAATTGGAAAAATCTTGGAAAATTACAAAATTTCGAAAATTTTGAAAAAGTAAACATTATATTTTCTGTAGAGTGCGAGATATAGGTATTCATAGATTCGAAAAAATCCAGTTTTGAGCTCTTCAGAAAATTTTTGAAATGATCTCGATATTTTCAGTAATTTTGGAATCATCTAAAAAAAAACGATACATTTTTATTCATATACTTAAAATCTTCTAAACGACTCGAGTTTGAAATTTTATTGAATATTTTTTCAATTTATTATTCACTACCTTATAAGTATGTGCTTAGATAATTTCTAATTTATTGAAATGTTGAAAAACTTTTACTCTTACACTTTTTTTACTATGGAGAAAATATTTTATGCCTGTTTGATCCATAAAATTTAAAAAAATCTCCCCACCTTTTTAATCATCAGTTTAAACTTTAATGTGAAATTTTCACTTGACAGTTTACAAAACCACGACACGTGGTGCGGTTTTGTAAACGACCAAATGAAATTCTCACAACTAAGAGATATTTGAATACCTTATAAATTTTTTTCAAGTATAGGTCAGTTCCCTCACATAATCATTCAGTTGTTTCATTTCAACCACAGAAATATACTTATTGGATTTGAATTATCTATTTAATATTGATATTTTTTGTGATAATAGGCAAAAAATATTTCCATGCGCAAATTGGGATAAATAGTTTGATACATTTTTATCCATCTTCTCTGTCTGTCAAAATTAAAGGATTTTGGAAATAATGGCGGAGAATCTCTAAGACGTCTTTCAGAAAATAGTATCAAAATACCTTGTGCATTCTTTAATAGGCCTACCATTCATTTTCCATAGAAATCGCCGGTAAAGAATAGAATAATTAGCTTGGTAATATTTTCATTTTTCTCAAAAATTATTTACTCATCAGCTTCTATTTTGTCCCTTTCGAAGTAATCTCCCTCGGATATAATACACTTGTGCCATCGTTTTTTCTAATCATCTAAACAGTTCTGATATACACTCTTTGGTATGCGATTCGGGTTTTATCTCCTCAGTCATCGCAAAACGCCGTCCTTTTATGGGTATCTCCATTTTTGGGAACAGAAAAAAGTCGCAGGGAGCCATATCTGGTGAATACGGTGGCTGAGGCATGATTACTAACAAGAAATGAAACCTTTACATTTTATAGAACTTGACGTACTCCTTTCGGTTTTGGCTCTTCAGGGCTCTTTTATTGGGACGATTGGACTTGGGTTTCAATGTCATAACCATATACCCATGATTCGTCACTAGTTATGGCCCTTTTAAGCAAATCTGAATCGCCGTTGACGTCATTGAGTAATTCCTGAGCGATGCTCATGCGACGGTTTTTTTTTGGGTTAAAATTCATCAATTTTTGTACGAAGTTCACTGCCACACGCTTCATGTCGAAAATTCCCGTAAAAATTGCATGGCATGAGTCAACCGAAATGCCGACATCCTCAGCAACTTCTCTAATAGTGGTTCGATGATTCTCCATAACAATTTTCTTCACTTTCTCAACATTTTCATCGGTTGTTAATGTGCTTTCTGTGAAAAGCGTGTACCACTTGTAAACTCATTTTTCTGACTCTGAGTACAATCACCGTATGCCACTGTCAATCTTTCAAGTGTTTTTGAGCATTTCCATTTTTTACACAAAATTTGATGCAAATTTTCTGATCCATTTTTTTTATAGCAGAAAATCGCCGAAACTGTGAATATATGTTAGACGAGTGAACTAACATAAAATAGCGTAGCCCGCGGACACCTAATGTTCTAGTAATTAAATTTCAGTATGGAATTAACTAGTATTCAAAACTGGAGAACTCGTATGGGTTGTATATAGAATTGAAAAAACGAAACTAAATATCACATGACATTTGTTGTATTGTGGAAAAGTAAACAGAAGGTTTTGAACCTTCCATAATTGAAAAAACAAACCCAAATCAATAGGAATTCGAAGACGAAAAATTAACCAGAAAAGTCTCGATGTGAAATTAAGGAAGAAATATTTATGGATTTCTCCGAAAAAACTTACGTTTTCAAGACTAGCTTTTGCGTTTAAAATCGCCTCGTACAGAAATTTTTTGGGATTCTGATCTCAACAATTTTGAATAGAAAAACTAGTTTTGACGGAGGGAGCTAGCTTTACGAAACAATCATATTTCAAATATCAGTTTCAAGATAAATTAGGTATAATCAATTTTTTTTTCATTACTTTCATCTCAGTTGATAGGTAAAATTCATAAATCGAAAATTATTGACTACTTATGCAGAATATCTATCGATTTAGATCATTTTTGTATTTTGTGTAAACTTTTTGAAACCTAAAAAAAGTTATGGCGTTTATTTCAATATCAAATTTTTCAGCCTATGGGAATCACATTCAATTGAAAGTTATTCTCGGAGATTGGTGCTATTTTTTTCTCTGATTTCCTTGAAATTTTTTTCACAAACGTACGGTAAAGAAGTTTATAAATTACTTTTTCTGCGAAACTACAATGATTTCTCAGAGGGGGGAAAATGTTTGACAAGATATTAAAGTGTTTTTGAGATAATGTAATAAATGGTTTGGTTGAGTTCATTAAAATATACACAAATAATGATAATGTATTTAATGACCTTCAGGGCCTTTCATTCGGCAGAAGAAGCACTAATAGTATTTTAGCAAATACCTAATATTTGAGCCTATGTCTGTCTGGGTGAAACCGCCACCGTCAATAACTTGACGAGAAATATTCAATGAGTTTGTTATGAACCAACATTTTAGAGTCATTTATGACCTGTTTATTATCCCATTAGAGGGACAGATGTTAGAATAGTCCCTCATTTCAAAATTACCTAAACCAGTGACATCAGCTGATAATTATAGATGTTTTAGATAAATAAGTTCATCTCTTCGAAATTTGGGTAAACGAGGAAGTCCGTTTTCTATTCAGTCATGGCCTTAAAATGTATGGTTTAATGGTTAGTTGAAGTCGTTAGTAAAATGTGCACTCCACTAATTATTCATTTATACAGATAGGGAGGCTACCAAAGAAAGTAAGAAGAATAAAAAAATAATGAGAACCTTTTGAAAGATGTGCAGAAAGGACATTAACATATTATCGAAAATTCACCCATTTTTTATGGTTTATCTATCACTCTCTCTGTGTATTTAGGAAAAAGTCAAGAAATGTACATCGGCTCTATCAATTTTATATATGTTGTTGATGATTAATTGATGCTTATAACATTCAGCAAAAATTCGGCACGTTCGAGCTAAAACAAGGTTGCGTCATCATGAATAATAACCCAGTTTGAACAATCCTCATTCGTAGATATAATTAAGTTGAGCCATTTTAAAAATGTTTATTCACACATCAACAAATAACTTATTGTGATTTTTGTCAAATATCCGAAATTCATATTTCTCATCACAGACTTGTGAAAATAACGAAAAATCTTAGTTTATTTTCATTTTGAAGCATTTTTAAAAATATATAGTTACATCAATTCAAGAATAAGAAATGATACAGTGTGGACGAAAAATCCCTCCTTGTTCCTAACTTTTGAACAGCACTGTGTATCCGAACTCAGATTAAAATTACATTTTTAGTATTTTTTTAAATATGAATTGAAGTTTTGTGATACCTCATTTGATAGATCTTTCAATTCTCTTATAGTCTATCCATTCCCAATTGGAACGGCAATAAAAATAAGAGCACTACGAGGGGTGGGTGTTCATAATCACTGCCCGGCAAATGGGAAATGTATATACTACCATTGCTTTTATGTTCAAAGCGTCCCTGGTACAGTCATAAAAATTTATAGCCTGTGGCCTCTAGTCGCCCAGATAGTAAACGTGCTATCAAATGTAGTTGAGGAATAAAGGCTCGGCTAACTGGACTGGCTGAAAACTATATATTTGGCCGTTTCACAATATTTCTTTATCAGTGTCGTATGTTCGTGGGTTAGGTGAGGTAGTGAGTGGTTTTGCAAACCGATTTTTGAAAAGTTTCACACCAAAGGTTCCAATCTCATCTTTTAATTGATTTTTGTGAGAATCTTACTGTTTTTGGGTACTTTCATCAATATGGCTTTCTGGAGACCTTTTGAAACAAATGATGACATTACGTGTGAGGAATCTGTGTCAATCGACAGGGATCCG
>WOGR01009904.1:0-11138 GCA_015342045.1 Leptinotarsa lineolata | reverse complement strand
ACGGGGTGTTCCATTTGAAAAATCAAAGAAGCCGCTACTTTATAGTAGAAGCGACAACGCCGCTTCGTCTAAAATATTTTAGGCATGTAGGTCATATTGACTTATGCATACTGTGGAATTTTCAGATTGATCTGTTGGATAGTTTGCCAGAAACGGCTAATCAACGCTCATCATGAAAAGCCCTGTATATATCCTGACATCCTATTAGGCAACTGCAAACTTTTTAATCCAACATTCCAATCAATAGCTCGTATTTCTCAATGTCAATAACGAAGCACTTATAAATACTTCCAGCAGAGATGTTTCTGTTTCCATAAATTTTGTCTTGTTTCTGGTGCTGACCGAGAGATGTGAAAACATTAATTTCATTGGGTAAGGATATCAATGTTTGAAGAGTGTTTTTGAAGTAATTTCTGTGAACTGAATGGACATAAAACACATCAGTTAGGTGACAACTCTTTACTCTGTCGATTTAACATATTTGATAGCTGATACATATTCCAACGTTTTACTTTCATTCTGTTCTACTTTCATTTTAATATATGAACCGTTCAAAAAATGGGGTGAATATCCAAATTTCATGAACTACGTAGATTCGATCAGCGATTTTTGATTTTTTCAAATAATTTTGTTGTGAAAAAGCATGGAATGTTTTAAATTATATTTTTATTATGACTGCAACCTGGCAAACTGCTTCTAACTAAGTATTTATAACAATGGATACTTAGCACCCAACGCTTTTTCACAACAAAATTAATTTTTGTATTGATTCATTCTGATTCCAGACTTATTGAAAGTCATTATTTACATCAAGTCATAGGACTTGATGGTGATGATCGATATTGAACACAATCTTACATTAGTTTCGATTTATTTTTTAGGTCGTGTTGCTATCAGAAAGGGTTTTTTTAGTTTTCTTGTACCTTTACTTATTTTACACCTTTCAGTTTGGCTTGCTATTTCGAGCTCATTTGGTTTAACATAAAATATACAGCGTGTAAAAGCCAAATGGAATATATTTATTATTTCGGTAACTGCACATATTTGAAAAAAATCCCGAAACACAGCAAATTTGAAATTCTTCAACGGAAAAATACCACCACTACCTTCAACCACCTTCTAATGACAGGTACAACCCCAAATTTTTTGAAAAGGAAATATAGGTTTGTGATATATCGTTTGAAAGGTCTCTTCATTCGCTATTCAAAAATATTATCGCTCTCAAGTTTATTGCAACAATTAAGATAAAATAAATTAAAATCATGTGGTTACCGGAATTCGATAAAATACACTCAAAAACTAAAATGTGATGCAAAACGTAATGAAATGTAGAAGACGAAAATGAAAATATGGATGTTAATGAAGTAGATGTTCAAAATGTTCACCGCGAATACGTCTTGGCAACATCCTTATCTCAAATGAAACTCTCTTCTGACATTATTTAACATCAGACGTGACCGACCTAATCGCAAGCGTTATTCGTTCTTTCAAGTCATTCAAATCTACAGGTTCAGTTTCGTAAACATTGCTCTTTACATATCCCCATGAAATGAAATCTAATAATGAAAGATCAGGTGATCGTCTGGCCTCTCAATCAATCCTTGTCTCCCTATCCATCGCACCGATTGGGAAATGTTGTATCAAGGTATTGCCAGGCATTAACTTGGTATTGTGGTGGTGCTGAAACCATATCTTATTCACTGGAACTTGAGGGATTCCTGGGTCAGGATATAAATTTGCTAAACTTGGAATGACATCATTTTGAAGTAGTACTGAATAATTATCGCCATTCAAGTTGCCCTCAATGAAAAAGGGACCAATGATATGGTTTCCTACAATCCCTTCCCAAAAATCAACGTTTTGATGGTATTGCATATGTTCTTTTTTCATCCAGTGGGGGTTTCCCTTGACCAGAAGCGGCAATTTTGCCAATTTTCTTCCAATATGTTTACTGTCGATGTATGTAGTGGATGCCTGTCTACTCGATGTATGTGCTAATTTGAGTTCATCATTCATTACATTGGCAGCTGATTTTTTTATCTGCCCCAAATGACCGAACTCGCAAAACTGCTTCTGTATTTTGCTTATTGCTCTTTGAGATATGAGCGGCAAATTAGG
Source organism: Leptinotarsa lineolata (assembly GCA_015342045.1). Lineage (NCBI taxonomy): Eukaryota > Metazoa > Arthropoda > Insecta > Coleoptera > Chrysomelidae > Leptinotarsa > Leptinotarsa lineolata. The sequence continues at coordinate 9,020 of WOGR01009904.1, read as the reverse complement.
AAATTTCTCATGAAATAGAAGAGATACTTTCTGTTGTGTTCGAGTTTTATCTCCATAACGAATCATTTGTAAAACTGTTATTTCAAGCATTTCCATCAATCTAACCATTTTCCAGATTTGATGTCAACGAACTTTACACTCAAATCAAAATACTGACAATTAATGTTGTAACATATAGAACAATTTGATAAGGCGTTTTAAACTGATGTTGCCACGAAAATTATTCAGTTTGTTTTTTAAAGGGTGCGATCTAAAAAAAACATTGCTATGGTTTTTGCTCACTTTCTTATCATCAATACCTCAACATGAAATAAGTTGAGTATATTACAATAAGTTTTAAGTGTATTTAATCGAATTTCGAAAACCACGTGATTTTGATTTATTTTATCTTAATTGTTGCAATAGAGTTGAAAGCGATAAAATTTTTGAAAAGAGAAGAAAGAGACCTTTCGAAAGATATATCACAAGCCTATACTTTCTATTCAAGAAATTGGGGGTTGCACCTCCCGTTCAACGGGGGTTGAAGGAGGAGGTAGTATTTTTCCGTTGAAGTATGTGAAATTATAATTCAAATTTGACGTGTTCAAAAATTTTTCAAAGCATGAACAGTAACTGAAAAAATGAATTTATTCCATTTGGCTTTTACACACTATATATGCAAGCGCAGACAGTGTGTTTGTCTTACTTGCTCTCACACAGAGACTGTGTGAGGAAATTATTTGATCCTGGCGATCCTGATCAGGATAATTATTGTATTTTCACCAATTCTTGATAAGTGTACAAAGTTTAAAATACAACTATCTTTTTGAACTCAGTCAAAATCGGGTCCAAACGAGTCGGTTACAAACAAACATACAAGTGAAGCCAATATAGGCGTGTTAAAATGAATTCAAGTGAATTTCATTAGTTCGGACTTCCATTGTCTAATATTGTATGAAATGATTTGAAACCACTGAGATAACCAATAAAATTGAAAATTAAAAGAATAGCTGAAAACAGCAAATATAATGAGCTAAAAAACCTGAAATGATATGTGGATAAAATAGAATGATAAGTAGACCAAAACTGTACAATTAGATATCATATACCTTCTATTGTTTGTTATATTTCAAATTTCAAATAAGTCACTGATTGTTTTCATTCAATTCAATTCAATTTGGTAATAATATTTTTATAAACTCACCAAACGTAATTGATTCAATTTAATTTATTACATTTACATTTATATATACACGCTTTGTCAACAAGATGTTATTTTTCTATGATAAAGCATATTTGGATTTGATTTGACTCATTTTGGATAAACAACAAAAAAGTCGCTTCATTTTCTTATAAACAAGATATTAAAATTGCATATAGAACAGGTAATATGTTGGGGAATTCAGATGAAAGTAATAAAGCCAACCATCCAAATTCGAAAAATCAGTAGTATATAAATCGAATCGTGAAACTTGTCCTGAGGTGTATATTGGTCAAACTGACAGAACATTCAGAAATCGCATCTAAGAACATCATATGAGCCGTGTTGAGATGAAAACAAGTTCAACATATTCGAATAATCTCCCAGAGAAAAAGCATAGCTTTAACGGAAATAAAAGTTGAAAGCTAAATTATTTGGAAGCAATGGAAATCAATGAACTCAAAAATTCAAACATTCCATTGAATGATCAATTGGATTCAAATAGATCAGTTGTAGACCAGTTACCTGCCACAACAATATAAATATGGGCCTCGAACAACAAAATGACCAGCGCAAACTTAAAGTGGAACACAGCAAGCATAGACCTAGCAACGAGACTTGAGGCAAGGGAGATTACGACCTCGTCCTCGAGTCATGCAAGTACAAATCTAAGTGATTCTTGAAAATGGCTCCAAAGCAGGAGCCGAAACGTCGAAACGATGACAATTACAGACGCGGTTCAACCCGGGCAACAGAATATCATATATATGTATATAAAATTCGTTTGTTTACTTTGACCTATATGTCTCAAAATCTTCATATGGCCATAAAACCTACAAGACATAGAACCTATTGATTGATTTCTCTACCCTATTGCAAAAATGTTCATGAAGAGGAAAGGCCTCCTGAGGCGAAATAGTAAGGTAGAAAATTACACTTCATAAGAACTATGATACAAAGTCTTCAACTAACATGTTTTGTTTACACTGAATTCAATACATATGACGGCACCCAGACTGTAAATGATTGTCGAGTAATTGATACTCAAATTGTGAACACACTCTGCGAAAAACCAGTCATTTTTTCTCACACTTCTTTATCAAACCAGTTTACTGATGTCTTGAAGTTCATAAATAGAATGTTCGGAAGTGATTGATCCATTAAGAAATCTGTTGTGTTTCAAATGGTAAGTTAATTGATATTTTATCTCTTGCCTAATTGGATACCGAATTTTTTTCTTCACATACATATTTTTTCCATTTCTTTGTGTTGGCGGAGTTTTTTAGTTAAATTTTGTTCTTCGATTCATTCGAGTGATTGTGAATATTGAGCACTGTGATTGTAATTGAACTGGTCAGTATCGTTTCATGATTTGAAAACTTCGAATATGCACTGGGATATAATGAGAGAAATGTAGCAATTCATTTCGAACAGTTTGAGAAAAATTTCATTTCAAGAATTTGAATTGGATTGTTCCTGTCTGTCAAACGCATAAGAACTTTTGGTTCAACCATTTATGAACAACACCTGAAAGGAAAAGTTTTCCAATTCCATCCCACAGTTCCCCATCGAGGAAATTAACAATAATCAATGATTCTTGTAGAAAATAGGTACAATTATTCTGTGACCTGAAAAAAAACACACCAGATATTTCCTTTATTGGAATATTGGTCTCTACAATCGATAACCCAGTGAGGATTTTCTCTAGATACAATTTCATCAAGTGTAGAAGTAGCCTCATCTATAAACATAATCTTTTCCGTAATAATCATCTAATATTTTGTTGTTATCGCCTTCGTCCAAAACGAGCAAAAATAATAGGAATTGGTTTTGGCAAATGAAGAATTTTCTAATTTCATGCTTGGTTATATTCAGTTGAGACGATGTCTCATAAGTGAGTGATTTCGATCTGCGCCAAAAAAAACGTTATCCTCAGGATATCGATGTACCAAGGTGGTCCCAAAAGTACTCGACCTGACCTAGAGATGGAGGTAGTTTTTTGAAAAATATCACTGTATTAGGAAGAACACAATCTATAAAGCATATGTTTTGAGTTTGAAGACGCTGCGTTCTCTAGTATTTGTTTGGCAGTCATCAATAGAGAAGGTTTTCTGTGCTGTTCAGCTCAACCAGTATAACAGCTGAACAGGATTTTACTCTGGGTGAGTCTGCTCCTTCGTTTTCAACAGTAAAATATTGAGTGCAGAGTTTGAACAAGGCCAAGACGAACATCGCGGTGGTCGACCAAATGAGGTGACGACTCCAGAAACGGTTGAGAAAATTCACAAAGTGGTACTGAATGGTGGTGTACTGAAAGTGTGCCAGCTAGCAGATTTAGTAGGCATTTCGAAAAGTGAGGTACATCGTATATTATCTGAAAATTTGGTCATGGAAAAGCTGTGTTCACGATGAGTGCCACGTTTGCTCACACTCGAGCAAAAACAGTATCGTGAAGATGTTTCAATTGAGTGTTTAGCGAAATTTCACAGCAACAAAGCTAATTTCTTCCATCGTTTCATGACCATGAATGCAACATCGATCCATCAATTCACCTCCGAGACAAAGAAATGATCGAAACAGTGGACTCAAAGGGAGAACCGGTTCCAAAGAAGGCGAACACCGTTGCATCTGCAGGCAAGGTCATGGCTTTAGGATGCCCAAGGGATAATTTTGATTGACTACTTTGAAAAAGTAAAACTATCCACGGCGAGTATTATGCGAACTTATTGCAACGTTTGAAATGAGACATCAAGCAAAACCGGCCGCATTTGGCTGAGAAAATCGTGTTTCATCAAGACAATGCATCATCTCACAAATCAATTATCGCAAGGACCAAAATTAACGAATTAAAGTTTGAATTGCTACCTCATGCAACCCATTCGCCAAATTTAGACCCCTCAGATTATTTTCAATTCTTGAACTTGAAAAAATGGCTCAATGGTCAAAGATTTTTCAACGATGAAGAAGTGATGTCGGCAGTTAACGGCTATTTTGGGGGAACAAAGGCTCCAAGACTTTGTTCTAAGCCTCATCCATTTATAGTTTTCTCCTTCATGTAAGTAATTTTATACGTCATGGTATTAACTTATGTTATGTTGTTCTTTCATTAAAGAATTTTCAATAAATAGCTGATGATGAACCTATATAGGTTCGAAACATGTACTTATTGATGGTTTTACCATTCCAACACCTGTGGGTGTATTCGACAAGGTTGACCACTTTCAGAAACTGTAATACGGCGTTCAAAGCGGCCACTTTTCCATGGGTGACTGAGGAACGTTGGGGATCTCTCGAGTTAAACTTTGCCTTCCAGTCGTCATCCTAATTGCGACACCCTAAATTTGCAAAAGAAAATACATAGTTTCAATATTTCATCACTAATTGTAGATAGAGAACGGTTACTTCGAATGAATTCTTAGAATTCATAATATTTTTTTTTTCATATATGTGAAATTCAGCTCCACGTATCAATATTTGTGGGTGAAAATCAACCAAACCACCTTTCACGGGCTCGGTCGTTTTGCCACACCCGTTATAGCTCATTCTGCAAACTTCTTAGGCTTCTTTCACACAGGGCGGTTTGCGTCTCTCACTCCCAGAGAGAGAAAGGCTCTTACCGCCAAAATACAACGAGCTTCCAGACGAAGAGGGGGAGCTGCCATGTGTCGGGAGACGAGAGCTCTCACGTCTCCTGTACTTCGAACCAGGGGGCACGTCCCTTAAAATGCTAAGGGATGAATGGACTCTCTTCCCTAACTCATGCTTCACACTAGCCATCATGGCAGATTCCGATGCAGAGCTATTATTCAGTGATGTCTGCAACCGAGACACTCTTTGGGATGAAAGTCTCTACATATATAAGGACCGTGAAGTCGTGGAAAGTTGAGAAGAAGTCTGCAAGTTGCTCCTTAACGTAGAACTTGAAGCAAGCACTATATCTTACCTCAACGTTGCAACCAGTTTTAGTACGGGAGGGATGCAGTTTCTCGTTCCTAGAGCTGAATACTATTATTCACCTTCATTCCCTGTCTTAGTTCTGGGTGAAGCGTGGCAAAAAAAATCTGCTTCATCGCATTTCCGGTTGATTGGATGTATCCAAACCATTCTTGATCGTTGGCATTTCTGTTGTCGAAGTTTTTGGCGACGGTATGGAAGGCAACAGATTGAAGGAGTTCCTGACTCCTCCAGGAGTCAGGAACTAAAAGGCTAACGGTGTAAATGGGGGTAGGTAGGAGTGATAAACACTCCCGTATAGGAGCAAGAGATGCGCAACTCCTTATGTGAAAAATTCCTTACTATAATAATTACGTATATTGAAAGACTTATAGATTCATTTTCTTAGGTTATTACAGTACTTTCAATAAATTGATGGATGTAGCCATTACTACGTGGTAAGAGATTATTATGAAAAATGAGAAATCGAAATTTTCTATTTTTTTTACCACTTTTATTCGTAACTGAAGTTACTGCAGTTTCGTCCTATAAGGACATTTTCAAACTTTTACATTAAACTGTAAATGTTAACTGTGATGTGAAAGTTTGAAAATGTCCTCATAGGACAAAACTGCTGTAACTTCAATTACGAATAAAAGTGATAAAAAACATAGAAAATTTCCATTTCTCATTTTTCATGATATTACAGTACTTCCGAATAAACAGAGATACCCGCAAAGGTCGTACCAAAGGCTATTCCAAAAGTAACAGGAAGTATTCAAGCAAAAAAATTCATGAAAGAAAAAAACACTGATGTAACATGTTGAAAAAAAATGATGCTGATGTATGAAGGAGTGAGATGGAGTAATAAACAATGAAAGTGCTTTCAAAAAATAATATGAATGATGAATAATGATTCCAAACCTAAAATCTGTATTTATACGAAACAAAATACGAAATATATAACTTACATATCCACATGAATGTAAATGAAATGAGAAACAAAATATAAAATTGAATTTTCGTTCCTATAGTAACGTTCCTATAGAACGAATTGTTCATTTAGATAATTCATACTATTGAAATTGAACTTAATACACTACTTTTGACGAAATTATGCTAAGTCAAGTGACTTGAAAAGTATTGTCACAAATCTGGTACGTGGAAATATTATTTTCATTGAATTCATGCTGTAAGTCAGAAATTCCAACCTTGAACCCATGGAAAATCAACTTAATTTCAGAGTAGGTACAAGAATCATTTCAAAACTATTCAAACGAAAACCATGTTAATGAATAAACTGAATATTTATGTAACTACTTAGCTAATTCGATGACATAATATCATCAATATGTCGGACTGATTTGGTTGTTTTCATTGAATAATTTACCATCGTAGACTAGCAAAGTCCAAGACAGGCAAACAATAGCATGATACGAGAATTCAATTATGTCTTTTTGTGAATATTTAATGCGTTTTGGTTGTAATCGATTCTTCAAAGCAGTGTCTATTATTTTACTATCCAAATTGAAAAATTTGAATTAACACCTTACATGAAAACATCCAGAACGAACAAACACCTCTTCCACACAAAAAAACGGCAATACTATTCTCAACGCGCGTTTAGAATATAGTTCTTTTCCTGTTAACGCCAAGTATAGACGATCCCGAGCTCCCGACCCATGGAAGATGAGAGGAGAGCCGTATCGTCGGCATAAAGAGATACCTTCATACGCTCAGACCTATGCAGGTCACTGGTGTATAAGGAGTGCAGCATGGAAAAGAGCACAGCCTTCTGTGGCACTCCAGCAAGGATATCTCTGTTGTCAGACAGAGAACCCCTACTCTAACCTAAAATGTCTTCCAGAAAAGATCCAGTCCACCGGATCAGGCACCGAGGCAAGTCGAACGCGATCAATTTGTGTAGAAGGCCTTCGTGCTATACTTGTGCCTCGAGATATCTAATAGGACGATGTGCACTTTCTTGTTGGTGTTCAGTCCTGATATAGAATGTTCGACCAATCTCAGGGTAACTCAGTGGAGTGTTCTCTCCTGAAGCCGAATTTTTCGTTGGGTAGAACATTTCGATCCTCAACTTCCTCGTTGAGCCTTTGCAGGACGACTCTTTCAGCCAGCTTCGCCGCCGACGACAGCAGACTGATTGGGCGATGATTCTGCAGGTACAGCGGGTTCTGGCCCTGTTTTGGGATCATGACAACGATCGCATGCTTCTATTTTCTGGGAAAGTATCTGAGAGCCAGTGCACTATTTATGATATGTAGTAAGTGTTCGATGAAGTTTTTGGGAAGTCTCTTCAACAGCCTATTGGTTATTGAGTTGACTCTCGGAGCTTTCTTTGCATTAGCGGCTTTGATAGGACCTTTCAGTTCTTCCACAGAAGCTGGGCGGATGTTATCATCGTCATCTTCCCTGAGGATACGGTGGACCCGATCTTCCAGCAGCATATTACGGTCGATGTCATCGTTATCGTCGACGTTGAGCTGGAACTAACGTTCCATCGAGTCGGCAAAGGCAAACGCTTTGTCGGCGGGGGAGTAGCACACACCACGCTCTCCGTGAATGGGTAAGGGAGAAGTCTTCTTCCCTTTGAGTCTTCGTGTGTCCCGCTAAAGCTGGTCATTCCCAGGCTCAATAGATTCCAGAAGACCTGCCCACTTTTCGTTCCGGTGATCAAAGATGGCCGGTTTAATTTGATTGGCCATTCTACTTGCCGCAGTTTTATCCTCTAAGAAAAGAGTTTGCTGATAAAGCCTTCTCAGGCGGTTTCTCACTAATACCAGAGCTTTGATACGAGTAGTTCTTCAGCGAACTCTCCTCCCTTGAGGTGGCCGCTCGGAACGCATCATTCACAGTGGACTCGAAGTGCTTCACTGCCGCATCGAGTTCGTCGGGAGAGCAGAGTACCTCAGAAGAGGCGCGCATCTCTCCAAGCTGTAGTGCCAAGGTATTCCAGACTGTTGAGGCTCTCATGCGGTAGTCAGGAGGAGGTAGATCATTGCCCTGTACGAAGATTACTGGGTTATGATCGGAGTCTAATTCCTACAGAACGTAGAGTTCTCGGTCAGGAAGACGTTCCTAAGAAGCGCGATGTCTAATACATCAGGCCTGTAATGCCCATGATAGTACGTAGGCTCGTCCGGGCTCAACACTAGATATCTATGCCTGTCGACATGCGCATAGAGTGCTTGGTCATTTCGATTAATGGCTCTGCTTCATAGTGTGTGCTTGGCATCGTCACCAGCAGCAATTGTCGGAATGTCGCTTCCCATCAGCAGTTCATTCAGTGATTCGGAGAGTAGAAGATTTGTGAGAGGGTTGTAGATCGAGATTAATCTGTGGCAACCCCTGCTCACCCGAATTCCGACACCCACGGCCTCAGTTCCATGTAAGCGAGCACTGTTCAATGAGAAAGTTATCGAAGAAGAGCTTTTTTGTCGAATGCTGTTGGTATTCCTAACAACTATCTTCAGAGATCTAGGCAATGTTGATTGTCTAGACATTGACAATACCGCTCATCACGTTAGTATTCACCGTGAACATTTTCTCGGGCACGGGGAATGTAGTCAACAGTTTTTTTATCTGATCCAGTGCGGAGCAGATATCTGAACCCTTACGTGAGGATGCGGATTGAGAGGAGGCGGGCTTCGCAGAAGTGCTGGCACCGTTGGATGCAGCTCTTGCCAAGCCGAGCGCCTCCTGGAGAATGAAGCTCAATGCCTTCCCCCCCCATGCCCCCTTCCGGGTTGAGTGCCCTGGAGTAAAAGCTTCGCCACACAAAAAAAATTTTGCGAGGAAAACCTAATGCTCCATTCCATCCACCCCCGCTCCTCCTGGAGCGGTCCTCAATCCCGCTGCTGGGCACTTCAGCAAGATTGACATCTGACCT
>WOGR01009903.1:0-11139 GCA_015342045.1 Leptinotarsa lineolata | reverse complement strand
GTCGCGTCATCGTAGAGGACATACGCTAACACAGTCCTCGCCGCCTGCGCGTCACCATCGACAGCGAGGGTAGAGCGATGCGTTACGTCACAGCCATCGCCGCATCGAGAGAGGTGAAGACACACCGATGAATACGCATTACTCAGCCACACGCCGTGGAGTGCACATCTAGCTCTCCTAACGTTGAACGTTTGCCGCTGTGACGTCACACCACTAACTTGGTGGACTCACACCGATGGAACATTCATTACTTGGCGGATCTTTGAAGTATGCAGACGTATGTTTGTCAACAGACACGCACATGATCAACCCTGTACCTCTCTCACACACACACACACACACACACACACACACACACACACACACACAACAAAATGTAATTACGACATTATGTCACACACACAAAATCTCGTATGAAAAATATTCTGAATGATATATGCACCAGACCCTTCAATTATTACGTCATAGTGGTGGGGGGAGGCCGAGAAACGGCTGTAATCTGCTATTAGTTAGCATTGGCACTTTTCACAAAATGCACGATATTTGGTCTTTGTTATGAAATTTCATAAAATTGACTGTATTCAAATGTACAGTCGTCAACCATCATTCCCAATATGTACACTTCCTACACATCATTGTGATTATGAATTCGAACGGGCTTCTCAAATGTTTTTTGTGATATTGCATTGGAATACAAAATGATCCTGATCAAAACATGACTCAATAGATTTTGCTAAAGATGTTTTTCTTCATGTGTTCTAACAGATATAACGAACTTCTATCAGGATAATTTCATCTCCAAATCTACGCAGAAAGTACAAACTGGGTTGGATAGAAATATAATTAGCAGGATGTTTTCTATGTAGGCTTTGAAGTCAGAATTAATTGGGAAATTGTGTTTTACGGAAATGAATGAAATGGATAAACGAGATTGAATTCCTGTGGAAAAGTGAAATGTAATTGGATTATTAATTCAAAAGAAATAATGAGCTGTCTAATGCAACAGACATCGGAATACCAATAAACTTTCAGGACTTGGTTAATTTTTCTTGTAAACATTTGTTCGAAAAAAAAACGAAGTAGGATAAAACAATACATGAATGAATTTGGTGTCAGTTGGAATGTATTCACAATATACTTTGGATATATCATGATCACATCAAAACTTGATGAATCTGATCCACTTACCGAAATACTTTGGGATCGTTTCGTGAAATTATTCCAGATAAAAAATGTTTAGTGAATATTGAGTCCGTGATACCTCAATTTGGCACAAGAATATCGAATCCGTGATACCTCAATTTGACACAAAGTAATTTCTGACTGATCATGTTAAATGCTACAGAGAAATTCAGTAATAACAAAGCAGTTAATGAATTTGCAGATACGATAGCTGTTTCAGTACTTCTACCAGGTCTGAAACCACACTAATACTCGTGAAGTGGATTATTTGATGTAATGTACTCATAGATTCGGTTGTATCAATAACTTTCGAATATTTGAAGAGAGTGGGAAGCAAACTCATGATTTCAAAATATGAAAAAAAATGGATTTTTTTGGTATTGGTATATCCACGGAGCTTTTCCAAAGTATCAGGAAGTACGATCTTTTGATGTAACTATTGATAATGGGAGCTATTTATTTGTCAATGAAAGGGCTACAGAATAGTAATATTTTTGAGACTATATTTGTTCCGGATTGGAGGTGAAGAAGCAATTCCGTAAGATAGACGAGGACGAAGACATCGATCAGGATGACAAATTCCAATACCTCCTGAAAGCCATGGAACCCGGATCTCCTGCGTAAGCATTGGTGAAAAGTTTTCCAGCTTCAGGAGGTAACTATAAGAATGCCATCGATCAGCTCAAGACTAGATTCGCCAGAGAAAAGTTTTTGATGGAGGTGTAGTATGTAAGGTAATTGCTCAATTTGATTTTGAAAAAAGCAAATATTAACAAATCAGGTATGCCACTGACGGTTTTATATGATTTTTCAAAACACAGTTAAGGGCTCTTGAATCTTTGGGGGTTACTAGTAACAAATATGCTTCTGTTATACCCTTCAGTTGAATCTGCTCTTCCTGATGACATACTGAAGGTATGGGAGATACACAAAAGTAGTTCCAGTAGGGTAACCAATACCAGCATTTCTATTTCTTCCTATGATCATTCTACTAATCATTTACAAATGTTATTAGATTCTTTCCAGGATGAATTAGAAAGTGAAGTACGCATACGCTTAGCCCGAAATAGTTTTGTTTCTGAAAAGCATCCAAAATATGGTGTGAGAGGTCAAGTAATGGACAGGTTCTACATAAAGTAACACATCAAAATCAAAGTGATTCTGAATTGTATACAGCAGCCACGATTCTCTCAACTAGACAAGAAGGTAACAGAAAGATGTTCCAATGCTTATTCTGCGATAGTAAATCGCATTTAAGTAAAGATTGTTTTGAAGCTCATTTCCTATTTTTCAAAGGAAGGAAAGATATCGTCATTGGAAAGAATGCTAGATTTGCTTGTCTCAAGCCTAATCATAGCATCAAAAATTGTAAAACCATTGTCAAATGTATAATTTGTAGCAAAAAACATCATCCCACTCTTTGTGCTGAGTTAGCTGCAAATTCTGATATAAAATTAAATGAAAATTCAGTTTCTAATAGTAAACACAAAAATGAAAATGTTTCATTCAGTAATAACAGTGATGGTACTTTATTGCAAACTGTTGCCATAAGGCTTGTTGGTAAAAATGGCTTCAAAGTTGTCAGAGCTTTATTAGATTCAACATCTCAACGATCTTATGTTTTGTCAGAATGCATTGAAAATTTAGGTCTTGAAAAATTAGGATATGAAAATATTATACAGAGTGTTTTTGTGGGAGTACAGTCAAATCCCAAAACTCATACTCTATACAAAATAGAAATTCACAATGTGAGTACTACATTTTGCTGTAAAGTGAAAGCTCTTAAACAAGCAAAAATATGTAATCATACCCTACGTTTCCATAACATTGATATTATTCATGAGTTGAGAAATAAAGATATAATTATTTCTGATTCTTGTATCGAATCGACTGAGATCTTAGGTGCAGATATTTATAAGAAATTGTTAACAGGGAGGCTAGAAAATTCAGAAAATGATTTAGTTGCCATAGAAACCCGTTTAGCGGACACTTTTGGGAAAATGTCAGCAATAATGGTATTTTCGATACATTATGTAGTTTTGATGCCATAAGCATAGCCAGTTTATGGAGTTTGGATATTCTGGGAATTCGGGATCCTATAGCTGTCAAAAGTAAAGACGTCGTAGATGCTGAAACAATTAGACGGTTCAATGAAAAATTTATTGTAATATTAGTAACCGATATGAAGTTAAACTTCCTTGGGTAGAAGATGGTCCAAAATTACTAAGTAATAGAGAATTTGCGGAGAAAAGACTCCTTTCTACAATGGAGAAGTTAAATAGCCTCAACAAATATGAAGAATATATAATGTCAATACACATTTTTCATGAAGTTACAAGAACACTTCTTTGAGATTACTTCATATGTGTAACATGCAGAAAATTCAAATCTAGACCTCCTAAAATTTTTTTTGCTCCTCTACCCAAGGATAGAATAAGCAATTCAGCTGCCTTTGAGGTGACTGGAATAGATTTAGCGAGTCCTCTTTCTTTAATAAGTAGAGAGAAAGCGTGGATTGTTGTTTCTACATGCGCATTGTAAAGGGGGGATCAACTTGTAGTAGTAAAATCACTTTCCACAAAAGATTTTTAAAGAGATTCATTGCAAGAAGGGAAAGAATTTGAATCATTCATTCCGATAACGGAAGTAATTTTGTAGTCGCGAATAATATGTTAAAGAGTTCAGACTGGAACGAAATATTAAAATTTTCTACTAACAGTAAAATAACTTGGCGTTTCAATCCTCCCACTGCTGCCTGGTGGGAAGGATGGTGGGAGAGGATTGTACGTATCATTGAGACGAAATTTGGGAAAATCATGTGTAACTTATGACGAACTGTGGTTACTATCATATGTGATTGTGAAGCTATCGTAAATTAACGACCTCTCACCTATATTTATGATTCTCCAAAAGATTTGATCCTTATCACACCTTCAATATTCATTCAGAGCATCCGGTCTTGTGAAACACATGATTCAGATACTTTAGATAGGACTGGTATTGAGAAACGGTACAGACTTCTTCAGGAATTGAGAGATTCTCTCAGGCATCGCTTCAAAAGCGAATATTTGGTGGATTCGGTCTGTATAGATCAACGAAGGCATGATGGAAGTTGGTGATATAGTATTGGTTAGTTCAGATAATACGAAACGCATAAGTTGGCCGATGGGCCGAATACTAAAAATATACCCAGGAAGAGACAATATTGCCAAAGTGACAAAAATCAAACTAGCAACAGGAGGGAAAATAGTTGGTCCTTTCCAGAGAATTCACCCTCAAGAAATCTTCAGAGTTCCTCAATATTTCTAGAATTTCTCAATATCTTCAGAATTCCTCAATAAAAAGACTGTAAAAAGGGATTTTTCAATTCGATCTCAACCTTCGACAAATCAAACAATTCTCAATTGCGAGAAAAAGAAGATGTCACGAGCTATGAACTCAGTTACTGTAAATATGTATTTTCTTATCACAAGCATCAGACGAAGTTTGCAAATGAATAGAAAATAATAAATGTAACAGAGTATGCCAATTTGTCAGGAATTGCAGTTTTTCGAAAATAACAAAAGTTTAATTTACGAAGAATTTAGCAAGAAGTTTTTGTTTCACTGCTTTGCACCACACGATTGAGATACGCTTTTCCATAACGTATTCAAGAAACACTCTTTTGTGAGATTTTCACTAAACAGTTTCACAAAAACGCAACACGTGTTTCGCCATACAATGGCTTCTTTGGGCGTATCATTACTAACTGAATTCCACATAATCAATGCTTTAGATAACTAAATTTACAATTTGAAGTACCTACATTTGAAGTACCTGAGTTTTACCTGATCATTTAATGTTTTATGTGTACCTAAGTTTTCAATGAATTGAAATACCTGAGCTTATGTGCCAGTTTCCACATTTGAAAAATCCTTCAGTAACGGGAAGTTATTTAATTGTAATTGATCATTCAGTAAAATACCCGATTTCTTCAATCTATTAATTTCCAAGCATTCTAGAAGATTAGGTTTCAAACTTTTCTCTTCTAAATGTAACACGTCGTATTCATTATTGAACTCATGTCCTTCTGCTGAAAGGTGGTCTGCAAATCTGGAATCGCTCTTTTTATCAACAAAACTACTTTTATACTCTTCAATTCTGTTAAAAAAAATTCTCCTTGTTTGGCTAATATACAGTTTTGGGCAGGAGCCACAAGTCAACTTATATACTCCTGATTTATCCGACAACAAAGTTTTGTCTTTATTGTTTTTACTAAATTTGCTTAGACAATTATTCTTTCTGTAAGCTACGTTTACGCCTTTTTTCCCCAAATACGGTCAATATTATTGGTGGGCTCATCCAAATTTGACAATGTCCTATAACTGACGTTAGTCAGTTTTTTGGAAAGAAAGGAGTCAATAATGTCTACCTTATAAAGGTTGTTGACCTCGATTTGTTTCATCAAACTGAGCTCTCTCTGAAAATTACTCTCAGACAGTGGAATATTCAAAGATCTCTGAAGCATACTATTGAATGCAGCTACTATGTTGGTAAGGGTGTGTTGAGGAATTATGTATGATAATGTCCGTGTAAGATGGTTTGTGGAAAATTGCAAAATCACGTTTATTGTTATTTTTCGCAATGGTTTCGTCAAGGTGATATATTGAATCTATTGAATCACCCACCTTTCTTCCAGTGGTAAATTTTATCGAGGAGTGGATGGTATTGACATGTCCAACGAACTTGCCCAATTGCCTCTCTGTACCAGTGAAACAGACTGAGATATCATTCACGGATGTGTACCAGTACAAAAAACTCTCAGTTAACTGATTATTATGGATTTCATATTCTAAGTTATCCATGAAAATTCCAGCCAGCAAAGGACTCAAAGGGTTTTCCATTATTAGTCCTTCACTGCATGAATAAAATTTTTCGTCAAATTGGAGGTGATTTTGGGGTAGACAAACAGTAAGTAGATCTTTTATTGGTGGATTTACGTGGTTCTCGTGTGAGAGATGCTCCACGAGTTCAATTGTTCCAATTGGCGGAATAATAGGAAATAAATTTTTGACGTCAAACGATATTAATTTTGCAATATCACAAAGAATAACATTTTTGTTATTATTCACTAATTGATTAGAATTAATTATACTGAATCGCGGCTTGAAATTGGTATAGATTTGAATCAATTTTATAAGGATTTCTGAGATTTTTATGATGGGTGCCGTTACAAATGACACCGCAGATCTAATCGGGAAATGGGTTTTGTGTAATTCAATGAGACAATATAATTTTGGTGGTTATGGATTCATGATCAATGCTCTACATTTCTCACTTCCATTCACAACCAACTCTATCGTCTTCAGAGTTTCTTTTACTTTTTCCTGGTACCTAGTTTTAGGATCCTTTCTCAGAATCTCGTAACTCCCTAAATCAAGGAAATCTAGAATTTCTACTACGTAGTCATTTTTATGTAATGCAATAACCATTCAACTTCTATCTGCCCTCGTGAAAATCACTTCATCATCCTCAGCCTGTTGCTTGATTAATTTTGAAATTTCAATCTCTCCATTAGACTGAATTTGATCACCAGGTTCAGATTTCAGAATATTTGCTGCGACATGTTTATTATAATCACAAGTTTTTCTCAGAGCTAGCTTCATTTTGATACCTAAACATTTTATAATCGTAGAATTAATATGTGATTTTATGTTATGCCTGAGGCCTTTTTCTAAGAATCTCGTTTCATTTAGTGTGAACTGCGTGTCATACAGATTTACAAATCCGTCTAAAAACTTATAATTAGGATAGTTTTACAAACTTTGGGCCTGTTTCTTGGGAAGTCTAGACTGAATTATTCATTGGAGTTTATTTTTTTGTATCAGAAATTTTTTGTGAATTATGTCCCTAACTTCTTCCTGAGCATCGGTCTCCAGAGTTTGGAATTCTACATTATGCAATCTAAATGATAATTCTCAATGTATTACTTTCAAATAAATATTTGAGATATCTCTCTCACCTCGCAGGAATTTTCTTTCTACTTCCATCCATTTGTTTTTTCCATGATTGATTCATTTTTTGAGCTGCTCTGCTTTTATTGTTGGTCTTCACAGAGTTAAATTTGGAATATATTTCGTTTTTTATACATTGGTTGAAAAACCATGTTCTGATTCAATCAGAACATGGTTTTAGAATGAGTTTGAGTCACGAAATGGCCAAAAAAAACCCGTAGGGGATTTCTTGAGATATATTATGGAATTGGCCGATACTATCACAAAAATACAACACGTGTTATTTCTAATGACTGGAAGTGTATAATTTCTGTGTGTTCTTCATGTTTCATAAAATCAACTCCATTATCATTATTTTTTAGTTTTTTCTCACGCTGTATTTTGCTTCTCTTTCTGAATAATCGGATTGTCTGTTAGTCAAGCTGCCGGTTTTTATTGTATGCTGAAAGAACGAACTCATTCAGGTATTCAACTTTTTCATCAAGGTCATTTTTGGTGACAATGTTATGCCATGGTTAGTTTGATAGATCATTGAGTAAGCAATTCAAATCGAAATTTCTGCAAATATGGTATTTAATAATTCTAAGTTCACTATATGTTACAGACATATCAAGTTCGAAAAAAGTTGGGTTTTGATATGATATCTCAGGAACGAACCATTTGCTGAATGTATTGACCAATTTATTATCAGAAACAAAAATAACAGCAAATAGTACACTCAGATTCTATTTTATCCAAGTTGCATCTATTATAATTTGTGTAGAACCAAATGCTTCAAAGTAGTATATCAGAGGGTTATCCATAAAAAAAATACATTGAAATTCTATGAAATCCTATCATCCTATCGACAGTATGGTATGAGGGTAACATCAGTAACAACAATGAAATTGAGATGTCTGTTTTTGATTTCAAGCAGAAGATATTCCACAGAACTTTTCGTAACCATGCTCATATCCTCATTTCCACAATTTATTTATACCTTAACACAAGCTCCAACTCTTCCACCCCTTCCAGCCCTGTCTCCCTAGAAAAATTATTGACCAGATATGTCTACCACTTTAGAAGCCGTATCCAATATCAATCATGTATCAGTCAAGAGAATTATGCCTATGTCAACAACAACTTCAGCAACAATCTCTTCGTTCGTGAAAATATATCTTATATTCAAATGTCTTGTTTTCATTTGATTCATGACAAAAGTGTACGAGATCAATATATAGTAGCCCAGGTGTAATAAATGAATAAAATCTGTATACTCCAAATTCAGATCATAGAAAATATCAATATACGGGGTGTTTCCTAGCTACGGTAAAAAACACATCAGAAGGTGATTCGTTGAGTCGTATAAGAGAAGTTTTTATTAACATATATCCGGCGTTACTTCGTTTTTGAGATACAGAGAAAACACAAGCGACAAGAAAGTTATATTTTCAGGTGATTAATTGAAAAAAAAATAAGATGAAAAACTACAAAAACAAGTCGATGGCGTACTTTTTCCCCAATATTGTTGGCTGTGGTGCCCACTGAGACTACACTGGACCTAGTAATTTCAATCTGATCATGGCTGAATATGCGCCTTTGCACTTCGAATAACTGTAGCAAGTTTCAAGCAAACCGGTGTAAGGATATTTATGATATTTCATGAATACCAATTTCTTTTTTCAAATTCAACACTCTATATCTGGAAAACGGAGCAATTCCGGACATATATTCATAGAAACGGTTTTTCTCAAAACAAACTAAATAATCACACTCTGATGTTTCGTACCGTAGTTAGGAAACATCTTGTATATTGAAAGCGGGAAATTGGTATGTCAATCAATTAAGAAAATATACGAATCGAAAAATTCAAAGTAACAATAAAAATACGAAGCAAAACAAAATTACTGGACCCGATTTGAAAAATACTGAATGTTATCAATAGCTAGTCTTTTTTTTAAAAAACGCGAAAAGTGGAAAATTACATTGAAATTATTGAGTACAACTTGGATAAATAATTTTTGCATCTGATAGCAATTCTCTCGTTATTTTGCGTAACGAAAATTTTACCATTATGGGACCACACATCCTCCAGTGAAATATTTTCGATGGTGGCCTCCATGAGTTCCATCCTGGTTTCGGTTGAATACTGCTTTGTTAGTGTTTTTTTGTAACATCATATACAGGAGTTATCCCAAAATTTTATACATTGCCCGAAATCCACAACCCCATCCTTTCAGTAAGACCAATCATCCAATCATTTCCTTCATCAACAATCCTACTGAAATTCTAGCATCTTTCGTGACAGACATATTGAGGAAAGCATATGATCATGACAACCAATATTACATAAAAGACTCCTTCGAGGTCTTATCAGAATTCAATAAAATCGAACTACTTGAAAATTACGTTCTAGCAAGTCTGGATGTTGTCTCCCTATTAAGCAACATTTATCTTGATATTTGTCTCAGGTCCATTAAAAAAATTGGTACCGTACAGAAAACTATTGCAATATTAATGAAAATAAATTCAAACGTGTCCTATCTTTTCTTTTCAACAATACATACTCCTCCTTCGATAACAAAATATATAAACAAACTTTTGGAACTCCAATGGGAGCAAAAATTAGCACTATCTTGGCTATCTATGTTATGGATGACCTGCTAGATATTGTCTTGAGCGTTCTGCCTTTCCAAGTATTTTTCTCAAAAAATTTATTGATGATATAATCCAATCCCTTCCTCCAAAAAGAGTCAATGAAATTGTTGAAACTTTAAACAGCTTTCACCAATACATACAGTTTACCATCGAAGAAGGAGACTCTGAATGTAGTGTCCTCTTTCTTGTATTTGTATTTGTTGACTGGTACAGAAAACCTATCAGTTCTGCTAGGTATATG
The DNA here is from genome assembly GCA_015342045.1 of Leptinotarsa lineolata. NCBI lineage: Eukaryota > Metazoa > Arthropoda > Insecta > Coleoptera > Chrysomelidae > Leptinotarsa > Leptinotarsa lineolata. Next base: position 1,086 of record WOGR01009903.1, on the reverse strand, counting down.
AATTACTGGTCTCACCATAAACAATCAAAGTCAATTTGGTCAAACAAATGAAACACCGTGTAACTATATATCTGACTTCTCCTTCCACGGAAAGATTCAAATGTCCTCCTCAAACTCTTTTTGCGAAACTCATATCCACCCTCCTTAATAATCAAGATCTTATTCAACACGTCTCCAATAAAACACTCCAATCTGGCTATTCTTGATGATGATACTGACAGTAATATCAACAATACCCATTCACAATTAGTCAACAATTCAACTTTTCACAACTCTGTGCCCTTTATCAATGATATTACCCCAAATTGTTTTGATAATTTCAAATATTTTCAAAATTTGTGATCAACTATATATATTTATCCTTTTTTTTACCATCATTTCATTCCATCATAACATCAGTTATTGTATTTCAAACACTTGACGTTTCACAATTTCATATTTTATCAACATTCTGCCCAACAGCCCCACTTGACATTGTGAGTATTGAGTCTTTCATCATTTTATCATTCAAATAATATAATCCTATTCATCATCTTGTAGCTCCCTGATGATGACAGTATTCATTGTCGAAATATTGGAATATCAACATTTGTTCACGAAAATGATTTGAAGCTTCAATAACTTCTGATTATTATTTACGACTGCTTTCGATAGCAGGAACTGCTATTATCTTCATGGCTCTAATCAAACTGAACGTTTTGTCTTCTTGTTTCTTCTTTCATGCTGTAGGTATTTGTTTTCTGATTTCGTTCGGATGTTCTGGAACTCGCTCAGTAGTTATATAATAGTTGCGTCACCTTGTGTGGTAATTATCATCTTGATTAAGGTAACTTTTTCATTCATGTATTATACGTAGGTATGTAAATTAGGACTACCCTTTGAGGTAACACTATGATTAAAGTGATCGTAAACTTACAGACTGATATTACCCAATTCGACAGGTCATCTGCGCATCATTCAGGCTGGAGCATAGCTCCCTTACCCTTTCGTCTGGGATTTGTCAGAAGGAAAAGTGGGGGATGTGGACTGAGTTGGGGGGGATTGGCGGGGAGATGGTCCTGACGGACATCTGGGCCGCCCTTCACG
>WOGR01009902.1:0-11139 GCA_015342045.1 Leptinotarsa lineolata | reverse complement strand
TCTTTCTTCAATTCGTCTATTTCATTTCTGATTTGGGTTTTAATAGTCTGAATTTCAACTATCAACCCATTTACCTCATTTTTCAGGCCACTCACTTCGCTAACTATCAAAAGATTCTGCTGTTTTATATCATTTATATCTTCTACCAATTCTTTCAGAATTTTTGCTACATCCTCCATTTCACGTTCAGGACCCCGTACTAATTTTGAAAGTGTTGTCTTCGCTTTTTATCACCTTTTTTAAACTTTATCTGTGTACGTTTTTTAGTTTGTTTCGTTATGCTTACTCTAAATTACAGGAGATTCCTCTGATAAAAATGAAAATTGGTGTTTTTTTATCTCACCGATTGATTCCCTGTCTCTCGCCACAAAATTAGATATAAATTTCAACTAATTAATGAACTTTTTTCCCCTTCAATTTGATAAAAAACTTGGGAACATATTTAGCACAGTTCAATTTTGAATTTCATCAGTTCTGACTTCCATTGTCTAATATTATATAAAATGATTTGAAATCCCTGAAATAAACAATACAATTGATCTACAATGATCTTCGGATACTAACAATCGAAACGTCCTGAAGTAACATGGTTTGAAATCACCTAACTTTTAATTATATTAATTTATTTTTATTTTATTCATTCTATTTTTTTCATTGGTACTTTATATCACTGTGAATTCTTTTCAGGTTTTTTTGCTTAATATATTTGTCATTTTTAGCTATTCTTTTAAATTTCAATTGTATTGTTTATTTCAGGGATTTCAAATCATTTTATATAATATTAGACAATTGAAGTCCGAACTGATGAACTTCGGGAGTATTTAGTGTTAAGGCATACTCACGACGTTTCGACTTACCCATCCATCATCTATGGTGTACGCGCTCCCGCACTGTAGAGAGGTAAAAAGGGCGATCTGAGGGTATGAAGGACGACGTGTTTGAGCCATCGTATGAAATCGGGTCGACGAGGTGGCTCATACGCTACCAATGACACGAAGCATAGACGTATCAACCACACCTCAATTCTGCAATATAAACTAAAAAATATTTTAGTGGGATTGGATTTGACTCCCGAAGTCTCCTCGGGCAATCAACATTTTTTATCAAAAATTAATTGTAGGACTGGGCGACTGGTGCATAATGAACCAGCGAACGGCATAGTACGTTTAAACATGTTCATAGTCGCTGGTGATTAGGTTACTGGCAAGAAAATTAGGCGGCTGAATCTATTCGAGACAGTACTGGGCTCGTAAGAAATAATTTTTACGAAGGTCTAATGCTGGCGATCCAGCGAGACTAGCGCTAGACAATACCATCGTCTAAATTCTGGTATGATAATATACGGACGGACTTATAGACAGTCAATATTGAAACGTAGTTTCCGATGAAACATTTGAAACATTTTTTCCAAGGTTGAATTGTTTACAGTACTCAGCAGAGAGTAATTACTTTTCATTCATTTTTAGTATGGCCAAACCTATCAATTAGCGGTATTCACGCTGGATGAAACCGGTGACACAGTATATGAAAGTCTAACAAAAACTAAGAGGATAGAATTTGAAAGGCCATTGTTGTTCTACGGAATTCACAGTAGTATATATTCTGTCATTGAAAGAGCACTGGAGAGTAAGGATCTGAAAGTGAAATTTGCCTTTCCAGCTTATATTTACAGCATTCCAAAAGAGGAAGCAATGCTCTTCAATACAGAGTAAGTAACTTCGTGAAAAAATTCGACCTCCATGTTTTCCATATTGTCAGTCCAATGCCAAAGTCACGAATGTGCATAATTGATGTTTTGAGACAAACGCATTTTAAATATTGACAACAGTGCTTAAAATAGATTTCATTTTGTGGCACTTAACCACTATTGAAAGGTTTACTTTTGCAAAACAAAAAATAATGTCAGTTAAGAAAAGAAAATAAAAAAACGACAAAATAAAAATGAAAAATTAACGTTTAGTTATCGTCAGTATCGGACTGTCTACCAATGTCTGGTTCCGGTAAATTGTCCCTTACCTTGTGATTTGTTTTAAGGGACCTGTAAAAATCAAGGTAGGTAAGCTTTTGGTATTGTTAAATCCTTACACATTTTATCCAGGTATTTCCATTTTGCCTCGCTGGTCAACAAGTCATTTTGATAGGCTTTTTTAAGTGGGCTTGTTTTTGACGGCTTTGATTTTTTTTTGTAGTCCACTTCAAAAAAACATCGATGAAGTCTATTTTGCAAAGAACTTTTATGCAATCTTTCTCTTTAATTTACCAAAGGCAGCAAAGTTTTCTCCAGGCAATGTTACTGAAATTAAGGAAATTAATATCATTTGAAAATCCTTTAAAATCTAAAAAGTCATCAAACATCAAAAAATTTACAGTAAAAGAACATGGTGTGATACGTGCATCTCTTATAAGTTGCGCCCACCCCTCAGGAGTATAAACGGGTACATATTTTGCCTTCTTCTTTAATTTCGAGTGGATGGAGTCGCACTTCATTTCAGTGTGATGTCCGATGATCAATTACTTTCAATGATGGATGTTCCGCAAGAAGTTGGACGCACATGGCTGCAAATATTGAATTGTTTTGCTGGCCTCCACAGACGTCAGACATCATATGCACTGCTTCGATCTCAGAATGGCTCATAATATAATTGTAAACACAGGATGAAGTTTCGTTAGCCCCTCTTTTTCCCTTTGTTTCGTCCCACAGGTAGCACATAATATTTTGGTTTCCTAAATTGTGATGGTGAAATTGAACACAGCTAGTTTCCTTAAATAAAATATTTGTTCAGCGCATCCTTTAGGAATTCTTAACACTACCTGCAAATAAAAATTAAAAGCTGAGACCTTGGGATTCTCTTTTGGTATTAACTTGTCCACATCGCTTGTCTAGGTTCATTTTTTTCTATTGAGATATTTTTGATGTGTTTCGTCTTCTACCCTTTTCCCTTTTTCAGACATACTTTTGTATGCCAAACATTTCTTACATTGGTTTTCTTTTGGCTTAAAGAAACCTAAGTTGTATTTGGAAAATATCTGGCGTTATTTTTAAACGTAACAATTTTTACATTTTCAGTGCTGCACAACTCTCTGTACATCCTGTACATTATTGATATATTAAGAGATGGGCCAAGGTACTTCTTTTTACTGGATTGACGACAATAATGAGATTTTACCACTGGAAAGGATAGAATCTGGTTTCGTATAAATGTTTCAACATTCTGTGGTAATTTGTTTGATGGTTGATGTTTCCTGAGTTTATGTGGTTCCAAGCTCAATTAGAAGAGTGCTTGTTTGCGGCACTTCGCATAAAGGCCTCCGTCACATTTAATGTGGCCATAAAAATGCTCTACACACTTTAAGTTCATTTCCATCAGCCGTAAAACTATACACACAGTTGTAGTTTTTCCTGGAATTTTCGATACCTACCTCTTTTCGCCCGTTTCTTTGTTTTTTTCTAACGTGATTATATATAAATTGACGTTGATCGTCAATGCAGCTTGAATTGCGAAAATCATTATAAACCCTACTTCGGTTTGGCTCGGTAACTGCACATTTATGTTTTGGTTTATTGAGGCAAGGTACCGGCAAAAGAGGACGTGAAGATTTCTCGATTCCACTATAGATAATGTAAGACTCACCTTCAAGCCTTTCAACCTTCCTAACATTTTTCTTCCATAATTTCTCGTTTCTCTTTTTTTGGGTAGATACCTTTTCACAGTCAGGAAAATCCTCAACATCACTTTCCTATGAGCTCTCATTTTCTATATCTGACGAACCTGAAGGTTCATAGAGATCTGAAGAAGATCTAGAAAAATACAAATGATCTTCTTCCAGAGTCCCTGGTAAAGCTGGAGGCAGATAATTAGGTGGGACAACCAGGCGAGATGTTGACGGGTACTGGTTAATTTCACTGCATTGTTGCTGTGTATCTGAATGCTCGATGGTGTTTATTAAAGGCAGTTCGTTACACATAGAAAAAGAAAATATTAAGAAACATAACCTAAAAGCTTGTTATGAAAAGTGAAGATTTTCGACTAATACTATAGTTTTCTTTTTATTTTACAAATAATATTTTCTTACCTTGAGCTTGTAATTGTTCGCAATTTGTCATTATTCTTGCAATTCGGGAACATATATTTTACCTAGATCACTAAAATCATGAATATCTTAAAGCACAATTGTTTACACTGCCAAAATAACGAATGTGGCACATTCGTTCATTTGGATCTAGGTGGTAAAATAATTTGCAACGGCAAAAGCACAAGCGTGGTATCATTATTTTCGTTATGGCAGCAAATCTCCAACTGACGCTTTCGTCGCCGGATAGAAGTAAACAACCAGTAAGTTCACTCCTGGTTGGCGTCTTTGATGTATCGTGTGAAGATTTCATTTTTTGCCAGGCTGTAGCGGCGTGTAGTGCGGTAGGAGGGTGCAGGCTAGAGCTATTCTTGGCTCACTTGCTCTCACGCCTTAGATACATCGGCTGAACGTAGAATAAGAGATGGGGATTTCAACCCAAATATGGCGGAGAGTGAATTTACTTGTGTTTACTTACGGTGCTCTCGTGGAATACGTCCCAACTCCCAACTAGAAGGGGGAGAGGGGATGAGCAAACATTTTCGCGCTTTTGGCATCTATACTATGAATTAAATTCAGACATTCTGCTGCACATAGGCGAAAATAGACAAATTGGCACATTCGTGACTTTGGCATTAGACCGACGATATAGGATACGACTTGAAAATAATATTCTAATTTTGATCAAGAATAATTATACTGAAAACTTACAAATAGTTAATAATATGATATGTGAAGAATGGCAAATTGTTGTTGAATGACTTACAATTTTATCATCTGTTTGATACTCTGAAAATGCAATGCAAACAAAACATTTGTTGAGTGGGAGAATAATCATGCTTAACACCGCCAAGTAAATAAAGACCCATTATCATTATCACAGTGGTGCTGATAAAAACTGTAATGTATTTTCACTAATACTGCAATAATACCTTGTTTCATCTAATCCCTTTCATTTCCAAAATTAAACTGAACACATCTTCCATGGTCAAGGCCAAGCGCCTACAAAAAGATATATAATTTTTTATAACCAACATTTTGAATACACTACACTTTTCCTTCCCTAAAATCGAAAACAAAAAAAAATTAAATTACTAACCACATTATAAAAAACAGTAATAAGGAATGAATCTATCTGGAGGATTTCGAATACGTTTTGGCCTTTCTGTTATAACATTTTTTTCTGGAGATATTTCAACTTCCTCCCATAATCTGGAATTATTTGACTTAATATCTGTCCCCTGTGAATCTATAAAATTTCCTCTAGTTTCCGTTGTTAATTCGAAATATTCCGTTGAGGTTTCCGGATTCTTGGCAAATTCATTATTGATAATTGGAAATGAAGTTTCTTCACGACGATGCAGGGGCAATAATTGATTCATGTGACGTTTCCATATAAGTGTAGTATTTGGAATTCTGGCATAAAAAACTTTTCGTCCAATCGATTTTACAATAATTCCAGTAACCCAACTAGGCTTAGATTTTCTATAGTCTCGTACTAACACATATTCCCCAACTTCCACACTAAGCCGTTTTTTTTCTTATGATACCTTTTTTGTTTACTTTGCACTTTTTGCAATGTTTCCCTTACTTCACTGTGAGGGAAAAATTACAAAATTTTTAGTGTAATTTCTATGAAAAACGAATCCATTGACCATTTATTCGATGTTATCATTATAATTTTAGAATGAAAACATTTTGTATTTTGTCACAGAAATTTTGTTTTTTTTCTTCTAAATTTTTTATTCTGATTACGTTGAAAGTACTATCTCTCATCATATAACTGCCTAAACTCATTATTCATACGCAAGTTTTAGATCTGCCAACCTAAGTAGTTTAGTAGAACATTGCTTTGTTGAATTGTATGACGGTTCTCCAGTTAAGAACATAGGAACATCAACTTGAACTTTGATTAATACAACTGCGCTCTATTATGAATTATATTTTTTAAGGATATACAAAATATCTGATGAGTCGTTATTTGCAGGTGTCCCGAAGATATGAAGTTAGGGGAGATTGGACTGCGCCACTCCAAAAAAATCCACTCTGGATGGTCCTTCAAGGAATATCCGCAATCTTACGAGTTTGTGTGTTCTATAATAGACAACAATGGTGGCGTAGGTTTATTCCTGAAATCTACTGATGAACTAGTTGCATGGGTATTGAAAAGTGCTCTGGGTGAACTGGGATTGCTACATACTTCGGAAAATCACAGAAGCAAAGGATTTGCTTCAATTGTTATGAAACAACTGAGTAGGCAGATTGCACAAGAAGGCGAAGCTCCCGAAGCGAGTATATTTCCGACAAATGAAGCGTCGAAAAAGCTGGTCGAAAAATTGGGATTCAAAAACCAGGGTGTGAGCTACTGGTTTTCTGCTGAAAGAGCAGATACGAACGAATAACTGTTTAGATTAATTATATTTTTGAATTTACTCTTTCGAATACATAGTCGTAATGTGAATGATTCATGAAAATGTATGTAGATATGTCCTTATACAGACTGGTTAATTGTTATTTTGCTATAATGAAAAAATTATGATAAGATGTTCCTCAGGGTGTTCTTTACGAAAACGTTCATTGGGACTACAGCAGACGAGAATTCATATTCTTGCGCACTGTGGACCACAATTGCATGTGGCTATTCCACACCACCAGCATCTCCGTTTGATGTGTTCGTAGGTTGATGTGGTGTTGAGGATCAGTGGAGTCTTACCAGAACTCCGTATGGAAAGAAGCCTCTCACCAACAAACTAAGCATGCTAAACAGCTGAAACTGTGAATATATGTTCGGGACGAGTGTATCAATATAAAAATAATCGCTTGTCCAATGTACGTAGGCCGCGAAATTTGAACATTCACCTTATTTTATGAATAGCCCACGTCCACTGAGTCCACTGACTGAAAATGTATCAGTAACTGCAGATGATAAAAATCTTGAAGAACACACGAGTTTGTGTGTTCTTCAATAGGCAACAATGGTGGCGTAAGTTCATTCCTGAACCATACTTCGGAAAATCACAGAAGCACATTTGTTTCAATTTTTATGAAACAAATGAATAGGCAGATTTCACAAGAAGGCAAAGCTCCCAAAACGAGTATATTTCCGACAAATGAAGCGTCGAAAAAGCTGGTCGAAAAATTGGGATTCAAAAACCAGGGTGTGAGCTACATATGTATCGTCTTCATATAGATGAGCTGGGCAATTCCTGAGAAAAGTGTATGTATCTGTATTATAAACAAAAAAGCAATTTTTCCAGGTCTTATTTTTTTATTCGGCTTGACCCGCTCAACCTGCAGATTGGCCGTAAGTCATCGATAAATGCAGAATTAATAAAAGCAAGACGAGTTGTGATGCATGGAACAAAATCTTGACCAACCCACAGATATGGGATCTGGTAAACCCCCGGTGTTGCTCTAGGGTCCTTTTTTGTTGTCGAGAACTCTTTTGATCTGGTCGGTAATAAGTACTGCTACTAATACTCAACACTAGGCTTGATTTCATGGCAACAATATATTCATCTCCATATCCATCTTCTTGGAGTGTAGAGTCATCAGGAGTTTAGATCTTCTCCTCTGCATGATCAGTAACCATGAAAAAGTAGGGATTGGAACGTTTCTCTTCAAGTCAGCAACGGGCGAGAGGCCAATGAACTCGGATTGCTTTTCGATATTGGACGATACTGACCACACACAGTACGGCCACTGAATTGGAACCCATTCAGCAAAAGCCCGTAAAAAATGCATAAAATCCCGTTACTTTCAGCTATCTTCTAAAACATAGTGGATAAGTTAGTTAGAAAAAAAATTCAGACAGTGTCTTCGAAAATCCTCGATTTTTCAGCTAGACTAAAACTCAAAATGTATAGTTCTTCCATACGAACCCAAGTACACTTATACGCTTATATTTTTTGAAAATTGAATATGTGGCATTCAAAACTGCTCGTACTCTTCAATAAACATTGGACAACCTGAATGACAAGGCGACGAAAACAAAAAGCTTGGGATTCTCGAAATAAGTTGTGAGGATTGTGATAAAAAGAGCATGTTGGTCAAACTAAGCTATATAGCTCACTATAAGGAACATGTGTCACATATTCGGATTCATAAACCAGAGAAGTGTTGCTCAACTTGCATTAGAAATGGCCACAGAATAAGTGAGGAATGAAATTATTGAGACCGATACGCGACAAGTTTTTAGATGCAGTCGAAAGATTAGAAGACGAAAAACGTGAAATGAGATCTGTTAACGGAGACAAAGGTCTCATTCCTAAACGCTCTTTGTTCACACTCTTGCGTAATTATAGGTAGAAAACAAAAAGATTAGATATGTATCAATCAGAGAGCAGATAACACTAGGAACAATAACCAAATATTAAGAATTGATTTGATGACCCTCATTATATAAGGTACTGATTCGCCTAGATGCATATTAAAACATTAACATAGCAATAAGAATTAGTCTGATGATGCCAACTTGGTTAGCGAAACGCAAGTCGAGAGACAGTATTTTTGTTCTGGTGAGAGAGAAGTGATTTCAATAATGTTATTTGAAAAAATGCAAAATTACGCTTTCATGAAATTCAGTTCACAGTTCCCAGTTCCCAGTTCCCAATTCATTTTTCATCGCTCTCAGGGTGATTGTCTTTTCGCTTCCTTTGTTTCAAAAATTTTCAATGACGTATTTTCTATAATTGTTTTTTTAATCACCATCACTCTAAGAATTAATAGGCACAACGTCAGCGATACGGTGAGTAAAATAAATAAACCATTGGCAGAGTCACATAAATAAACCTGAATTAACAAATTTCAATACTATCATTAGAGGAGAATTTCATTTATTACCTCTAGTACGGGATTCGAATATGAATTGACCTTCACCCATCTGTTTACCGAATGAAACATTTTTATTATCAAATTTCATACAAAGATAAATACGTCTTGCATGTATTGCCTATCAAAATATGTTCATAGCCATTCTTTATTTTAAAAATGTCAATAAATTTTTTTTAGCAAGTTTCTCCCACTTGTTTACCGATCAAATGTTATTGATACTAAAAGTTTAAAACATATTGATAGGTTTATGAGGTATTGCCGTCGTGTTTACGTTCATAGCTATCGGGCATGCAGGTGTAAACAGGTAAGTAAATATGGGTGACTGCATCGATCTATATACCAATTAAAATATAAATCAAAATAAAGATTATTTAATAACAAACGCGATGATATAGTATCGCCTGCAATAAACTGTTCATGAATTACTATTGCCAGGCTCCAAAGTTTAAAAATCGGAGCAAGTAAAGTTGCGCAAGAGACATTCGAGCGTCTTATTTAGTGTAATAAAGAAGGATGCTCAACTTTGTTGAATAGAAGAGAGTACTCATGCTCTTTTTACATATGGTTGAGAGAGACAGCATTTCTCTGTTGTGAATCACTTCAAATAACTACGTTGCACATGTGTTATGGTTTTTTGTTGCTGATTATAGTGATTTTTCTGAAAATATAAAAATGGCAAAGCAGTGTTTTTTATGATGTTTGAGAGAGTCCATTATTGATTTTAATGAAGATTCATTTAAAAACTGTGTTTTAAAACTAGCTTTTTGAAAAGAAAAAAACTTCAAATATAATAATGTGACGCTTACATCAGAATTACTCGATTTTGAAGGTTATCACTCAGCATGCTTCAGCAAAATCAGTGTTTTAAAAAACAAATATAATGAAGAGTATATAAATTTCGTAAAAAATCATGAATTGAGTACATACAAATTTTATTTGAATGTAAAGTTCCTCAGTTAACTGACATAAAATTGTTTTATGTGAATGAAAAAATATCGATATTTAAAAAAAATCCTTATAAGTAGGTACGTACACAATTCAATAAATTACGCCTATAATTTTTCATATTTTTTAATTTCTTATTATTTTTCTTCAAAAAGCATAACATTTTTTACGAATATAATTGATGTGAACGTGCGAATTTTTTTTAATTGGTAAAAATCATGATGTTAAATAATGTTCTTGGTATCTTTAAAATCACTGTCGTTTAATTTTTCATTTTTCAACTTCTGAGTTTCAATTATTTTTTAATTTTCGACTCGAACATTATACCACCGTGCTGGTCTTCTCTTACTCAGAAAATTTTGTGTACTTGTTATGTTAATTCTACGTGGCTTCATGTGACAGAAGCAAATTGTGTAAAATTGTATCCGGAACATTGCGGCTGGTATTTAAAAAATAAAACAATAGCCAACAAATGAGAAAGAAAATTGCGACTAATATTATAATGGCTATACATGAGAGTTTAAAGCATCCTGACTGCGAATTCAGCATCAATTTTTTTTTTTTCGATCACGTATAGTTTTTCAGTTATAGTTATTTTTATTTTATACAAAAATTTTCACATATCATAGGGAAATATGAGATCAAAACATGAAAAAAACAGTATGTTTTAAGGATAACAGACTTTATTTACAATACACATGAAAAAACATTCAAATGAAGTCTTTTGTGCATTACCTATTTGCAAATGTTGACTTTCGTTTATATGTTTCATCGTTTTCCAAGGAACCAACAATAATCCCCCATCATTGCTGCAGCCCATCTGTCTTGGTAACGTTGGTCCATATGTATTAGTGGAACCTTTCCCTTTATTCGTCACTGACAGCACCCAAATTTTCTGGGAAAAAATTCAAATGGGAGACATGCAGCATCCCATTCTGCAGTAGTTTTCAAGTAGTTCTTCTACAAGTGTTTCGTAATTTTCTACTTTCTTGTTCCCTACAAACTCTGAAACAATTTCTTTTGAAACAACTCCACGCAGCTTATTCAACATTACTTAATTTTTGATCAAACTGTTGATCACTTAGTATTTTTCTAATTTGTGCTCCAACAAATAAACCATCTTTGAGCTTTGCATCACTAAATTTTGGAAAAACGTGTTTAAGATATTTAAACGCATCACCTTCTTTGTCTAATTCTTTTACAAAATTTTTCAGTAACCCCAGTTTAATGTGTAATGGAGGTAACAAAATATTTTTGGGATTGACAAGAGGTATTGAAGGGGTTATATTT
>WOGR01009901.1:0-11139 GCA_015342045.1 Leptinotarsa lineolata | reverse complement strand
AAGCAGTGTTAAATTGTTGTTGGGACATCATTGAGCCTGCTGTAGTTTACGCAAAATCTTGTCGATCCATCTTTGTTTGTCACCAACACAACAGGTGATGACCAAGGGCTGTTTGATTCCTCGATTACTCCTTCCTCCAACATGTCCTCAACAATGGCTGCAGCTTCGTCTTGTTTTCGAAGGGAAGCCATCTCGGTGGTTGACTTATGGGGCTTGGCATTACCAGTATCGATCCGATGTTGAACTGAATTCGTTCGACCAATGATTTTGCCCTTCACAAACATATCGTTCTCTTCTTCTACGAATCGGGTGGCCTTGCATAGTTCTTCTCCAAACAGATGACCCCACGTTTTCTTGAAAGAGTCGATAAGTTTATTTGTGGGTTGTTGGGTACGCTGTAGATGTACTTCTTCTTCGATTTTCGCAATTCTCACAATCGGTTCGCAGGTGCCTATTACTTGAGAGTCACCCTGTTATTATTTGGGTTGATTATTCTTACTGGAATGGTTTCATTGTTACAATTCACGAGGGATTTGGCCCCAAAAATTCCTGCTTCAGAGTCGTTGGATGGTTCTATCAATGCTGTGCTCAAGCCGCCAGGTTCAGCAATTTCAGCTTGAATGATTTTCTCGATATTGGGAGAGATTTAGGAATCTTTCAGTCCCAGCTCAGCGCTATCATAAGGCTGAGAGGGCAAGTTGAGTAGAATTTCCTTGTTTCCGACTTTCAACAATTCGTTCCTGTTTGAAGCTGGAGAAGGAAGTCCACAACGAATTGCCTTTCTCAGACGTATTGGTGAAGAGGACCGACAGACACTAAGTGAGAAACATCTGTATACCGAAAACCCACTCACACGGGACAATATCTGAACCACGAATCCAACCACCATCAGTCGACTAGAAGAGGAATTATCAAGACTATGGTAGACCGTGCTTTTGGGCTCTGCAATACGAAGGAAGGTCTTGAGAAGGAACTGGGCATCATCAAAAATGATCTTCAACTGAATGGGTACTCCAAAGTGATGGTGGAACAGACTTTGGCTGAAAGACAGCAAGAACCTTGCAAGGAAGAGAAGCCGTCACAACCAGTACTTGCACTTCCCTACATCAGAGGATTATCGGAAAAGATAAGAAGAATTGGGTCCAAGTACAACATCAGGACCTGCTTCAGATCCAGAAACACTATCCGTAGCAGCTTTATGAAAACCAGGCCCCCAAATGATGACTGCAATTTCAAGAATTGCATTTACCGAATACTCTATGAGGGCGTAAAATCCTATATCGGTGAAACCAAGAGGCCATTGAAAGTCCGTATTGCCGAGCACAAAAAACACACACAGTGAGGGGAAACCACCAAATCAGGAATAGCAGAGCATGTTTGGATAAATCAACATAACATCGAGTGGTCCCAAACTGAGATCATACATAAGGAGGAACACTGGTTCAGAAGAAAATTCAAAGAAACTGCATATATGCTGTCCAACAACGTATTCAGCTAAGCTAGCGTAGAGATACGCAACGTATGGAAACTCATAATCGAAGAAAAAATGGCCAACTCTCGCCTAAACGGCCATCTTCCGCTAAACCAACAGAGCGGAAAGAGGAGGAAAGTGATTATTGAAAGGAGGGGTTGAGTGAAAGTACTCGAAAGACTCATAAATAGTCATCTCTCGAAGGAATTAGTCCAGTCATCACCCAAAAGACGATTGTGGATGCTAACAATCGAAACGTCGTGAAGTGACATTTTTTGGAATCGCTTAATCCATAACTATAAAAATCTATTTTCATTTTATTTGTTCAATTTTTTCACTCGTATTCCATTTCACTGTGAATTCTTTTCAGGTTTTTTGCTCAATATATTTGCCATCTTTCAGCTATTCTTTCAATTTTCAATTGTATTGTTCATTTCAGGGATTCCAAATCATTTTATACAATATTAGACAATGAAAGTCCGAACTGATGAAATTCAGTTCGTTCCTAATATCCACCACGGATCCGTAGGGGTGAATGATTTCTAGTCCCAAAATGAATTCGTCGACGATGTTGGCCACTGATACCTTGGTTTCTGTTTCACGATTTCTAAGCCTAAGTCCTACTTCAGCTTCTCCATTGACAGTCAATCTGTCTCCAGTGGGTGTTTCCAGAACGGGCATTATTGATGGCTTCTTCAAACTGCTTCTGCTGGAAATGTCAGTTCTCATTACTGATCTCGTTGCTCCAATATCTATGGTAAAAAGGCACTGGTGATTATTCAGTATTCCATTGACAACTGAGCTGTCACTGTTGCGTCCTTTCGTGGAAATCGAATACCTGGAGGCTTGGGATGTATCAGCCAATGTACCTCCCTTACCGCTGACTAAATTTATTTTCTCCAAACCTTGACGCTCTGGTTCGGGTGATCTCAAACGCCAATCTTTTTTTTCCGGATGCTGGACGTGGTCGGCAGTCCCGCCTCAAATGTCCTTTTCTGCCGCAGTTATAGCATTCAGGCCGCCCTCTTGCCTTGAATGCAGTTCCATTCCTTGAATACTTCTTAAAGAGTTCCTCTAGACTTGCCAAAATTCGATCTGTTCTTTCATCTTACTTTTCATTATTGGGCCTCGCTAAAACTTTCCGTTGTTGTCGCGAAGCATTTTTGGCATAAATGATGGCTTCATTCAATTTTTTATGACGCGCCATCCTCAGAGACTGCTGCAGCTTCGTGTCATGAATTCCGTCGATAAAACTATGGACACTAATTCAGTGAGTGGAGTTATCAGGTGCTTCTGGGTAGGCGAGTCTTACCAACCTTTCAACTTCAGCCCCAAACTCCTGCAGACTCTCAGATGGTATTTTCTACCATACCTGACCTCCAAAGCTGATACAACTGCTTCATAGTCCTTCTGCCTATCTACTGGAATATTTTGCAGAAATTTGAAGGCTTTTCCTCGTAGTGCCAGTATGAGAGCTGTTGCTTTCTCCTCATTTTGCCACCCATTATTTTCCGCAGCGGCCTCAAATTGTCTGCGGTGAATTGACCATGAAGAATTGCCATGGAATGTTGGAGTTTTGATAAAACTACTGCTAAAAGAGAGAGATGTCGTCTACGATTTGCATTTTTCCACAGTAATCTTCTTCAGTGCCGGTAATTCCCCCAAAGTTCCTGGAAAACCTTTTCAAACTTTTTGTCAACTCCTTCAAACTTTTTGTCGACTTCTTCAAGTTTCCTTCCGACTCCTTCAAACTCCTTTTCAAATTTTCTTTCAACCCCGTCGAGCTTCTCATCGACTATTTTTTCCAATCCCTCCTTCGTTTCCTGGAATACTTTTTCAAATTCTCCCTGAATAAATTCTTGTACCTTCAGTTTACTCACTTGAGAAGATTTGAAATCCTCCAATGAATGAAGGAACATCTGGTTGTTTTTAACTGCTTCTCCTGAATACTTACCAATAATTTCCGATCTTCCTCTCTATCTCTTCCTTGTTTTGTCAATAATTTTCGATCCTCTTCTCTGTCTCTCCCTTGTTTTTCTTGTATACTCGGTAGTAATTCACGGTCTTTCTTTCGGCTTATTTTTCTTCGTTTCTCCGCTATTTTTCTTTCTCTCCGTCGTTCATCTTCATCATTTTGGCGATTTCGTTCTTCCGCTAGGCTCGCTTGCAAAGCTTCAAACATTTTCTTGAATTCTTCCATCTCGTCGTAATCGACACTCCTTGTTTCCACCATGAACAGAAAATTTTCTGTCAATTATCCCACGTCTGACAACAAATGTTACGTTTTTAGCCGTGGGTTCAATGATAATTGACTACACTGAACAATAATGAAACTCGAACTCAACTTCATTTCACTTGGTGTCCCATAAGGGTGGGCCACCAAGTGAAATGAAGTTGAGTTTGATTATTGTTCAGTGTAGTATATCGCTCCGCGTACCACACTGTACTTGCACTAGACTGTCTGATAGGTGACCGAATAACGCTTATATTTGGCAATCGAAAGTGCTAGATTTTTCCTTGGAATTCCATCGAACGACGGTAACGGTGTTCTCGACAAATGTAGAATGCAGGCGAACATCATCGAAAATTCGCGAAACTTCACTTGGGCCGAACGCGCTCCTAGCCACGTCACAGATGGTTTACGGCTACCAGTTGCGGACTGCGTTACTTTCTTCAGGGCATGATTTAAAACAATACAAAAACAGGAAAATTCACATGTCTGTAGGATTTCTCCTGACTCACAAATCGAGTGCACTTTGCATACAACTAACTGTGAACGGGTGGAAAATAACTGGAAAATGGGTCGAATCTAAGAAGGCACAAAATTTGGCCTGGAGGCTCGGCAGTTCAGCACCTTAAGTTCAAGAGTAGAAATTTTCGAAAAGACATTTTTCGAACTTCAACAGTATAGTAACAACTTCACGAATAATATTCGATGTTCAAACAACAAAACTGATCATATTGATATAGTAAATGATCAATTGAAACTTCATTCAACTAAAGCAAACTGGATTATACCAATGCTCAAGGATACAAAAACGTTTTTCGATATTGTAGAAAAGAACACGCTTATATGGGTTCCATTGAATTTGCATGAAGAATGAAACAAATTCCCAAAAAAAATTTGTGTTGAATTCTCGGCCGTCTGGTGAATGGATAACTCCGCTATATGTTATTGTGATTTATCGGTCACTATCATCAGTAAAAATATGAAATAATGTCGGTTTGAATGTGAATTGTATTGTTTATTTTTGTATTATGAATTTTTTTTGTCTTACTAGTCATAACAATATTACACTAGATTTTCGACATATTGCAACAAATCAAGAACTGGTTTCAGACTATATATGTTACTCTTAACATCTGTTTTTCCGATGACCAGCTGTAACCCTTCCAACCCTTCTATGAACGATAACTCTTAGAAGTTTAAACTTTTCAACATACAATTCCTGACACGGATATTATTTTCAATTTTTCAAAACATTTGATTCAGGATTTTTGAACCATTTTCCAATATTCATGCAGTAGCCTCAGAATGAGCAAGAACATACAAGTAATAAAAAAATTGGAAAAAATGTTGATTCTAATACTATCTCAGAAGTCATTTTTTTCAATTAAGAAACTATTAATATGGACGGTATTGTGGACAGATATGTGAACGTGGGTTCTTCTGATGTTTTGATGTCTCACATAAAAAAATTATCAACTTTAAAACAGCCGAATACATTTTATAAGCCTTTTCCTGAAATTCGAGAAGAAATTAACAAATTGAGGCTATTCAATCGGTGCAGAAGAAGATTATTCGACTTCGAAATTGACATTGATAATATAATAATAAAGACTCAGCTTTAATACAAAGTTGAACCCAATAGTATAGCTCTTTCATTGAAATTCACGACAACAAAAAAAAATTGAATTGAACGAAATTCCTGCAAAAGTGAAACCAATAACAAAAAGATGAATGACGCATCAATCATTGATCCAAAACATTAGCAAACATCTTCGTGAATCCAATAAAACGAAAAATGAATGATAAATTTGTATTCAGTGATGATAATTCTAGTTCACAGATGAAATTGACAATCATGAATGATTTCTTCCATAGGACATCGAAACAGCTATGTGAAAAAATAAAACTTCTCAAAGGCAAAAAAGTTGATTTGAGTTCTCACAGGGGAGTGTACCAAACCTCTTCTTTTTTTTGTACATGAATGGCTTGCCTAACTCACGTAGGTAGGTTGTCGCTCATTTCAGACTAGAGTATACCCTAAGCAGAGCATCACTGATTACTCTCGTTCATTCAGTAATCAGTTATAAAATCATCACATGGGGACAAGCAACAAAATGTATCCGGGTATTCATTAATAAAAAATCTGAATATAATATATAGACAAACTTCTATTGAAAATTTCAAATATTGTCTCTGCCAATTATCCTGTATATGCAATTGAGTCTAAAGAATGGGTATATAAATTCTATATTTCCAAAAATTTTTCTACATATACACCTTGTTGAATCAAGAATTGACAAAGAAAAGTAAGCAATGTTTTCTGATAAAAATGTGATTCATTAGGATACATATACAAAGTTTTATATCGATCTTTTTCTGGGTATTTTCACCTTCCACAGTGTTGAAAAATATAGAAGAATCAGCATTAATGTTACCACCTGAAATATCTGGTGATTACAGATCTGAATGTAAAAATATTTTGTCACAACCTCATCATACTAGAACCAACTCAAATAAGTATGAGAAATGCAATGACATCCGTTCGTTCAGATACTTGTATTAAAATACTTTCAGCTGATAAAGGTAATGCCACAGTGATAATGTATTCTGTCGATTATGAAAATAAATTATTTCAGTTGATTTCGAGCACAACATACCGAAAAAATAATATAACAGAAAACGTATACAAAAAATTACAAGATGATCCAACAGAATCAATTGTTCAGAAATACCTTTCAAAAATTTTGAAACCAATATCAGTTTCCTGAAATATAAAACCTATTTCATAAATGAACTTGAAGATATAAAAACGTTATAAAACTCAACAGTACTTTTATGTTCTCTTGCGTCAGTGATTTCAATATTTTTGAAATGAGATTCAACTTTCTGTGGTCAATTCTTGCACAAAAATAATATCAATATCATGCTTCCTGATAAAGTCAGAAAGTAATCCTTGTTTGACTGGATTTTTAAGACCTTTGCAATTAGCCGAAAGTAAAGTAAGTAAATTTGTACCTATTTTTATGGACTAATATATAAAAAGGGGTTTGTAAGAAAAGTGAAATAAAAAGTTCTAAAACATATCAGCGTCGCTCACTGGAGATTTCTCTTCCACGTTTCAACTATCCATTTCGTATTCGTTAATAATTTGTGAAGAGTTGCTGCTCAGATTTATTTGTAACTTAGAGACTTTTCTTTCTTCTTCTTCCGAACTTACGTTTGTTTTGGTCTTTTTCTTTCGCTTCTTATCCGTTTTCTTTTCCTGTCTATCATGTATTGATTATTCAGATCTTCCGAGTTGAGGACAGATATTTGTTCCGTGGGTTCAATGTTTGGTTTCTCACGTGTAACGTCAACGTAAGATGTTCCTTGTAAGCTATGTAAAGCTGTCATTATCGGGGCATTAGGTCTTCTGATTGTCATAACTCTATTACTTGGTTTTGAAGGGCAATCTCTTCTTTCGTGACCAGGTTTATCACATATCATACACGTTTTTCCTGAATTTTATATGTAATCAGAGATGTTATTCCCTCGATAGTGACATAGGAGGGTATTTTCTTTTTCATAGAAATTAACAAAGACCTAACACCACTTTCTACCGGATAAAGATCTTGGCCTGACCACATTTCATTCCTTGTTGATTTAACTATTCCGTATTTACCAAAATACTCTGCCAACTTAGAATTTTTAAGTTCCGGGGGAAAATCAAAAATCCTTACCCAAGTATCATCTTCTTCAGCACTAATATAAATCTCTTGTTTCTGTTCCTCATCTTCATAAAACAACTCTCTATTTTCAAACTTCTGAAGGGTTTTTGTTACTAATAACTTTGAAATTAATTTTATGTACACCTTTGAACGGATATGATCAAATTGAATACATTCTACTTGATCTCTAGTGAAATCAAATACTTGTTTGATCCATCGATGGATATTTATATAGGGAGGTTTTTTCCAACATTCTTGAAATCCAAAATTAAAGTGTTTTCCCTTTTAATAATCATGGTACGCTACTGATCTATATAAATTTACTAACACACCTGTTCTCTTTGAAGGCAAAACAGAGACTGACGAATTAAGAATGGCCGCTTTGAAACGAAGACCTACCTGAGTGTATTCCTGAAATACTCTGGTCACCGATATTATACAATTCATCCATCGATTTTAGGGAGCAGTGTATAAAATTCGCCGAAAAAAAAACACCCCTTACTCAACATTTTTATTCAAAGAACGTGACATTTGGCTCCTATCACGACTGCGAACCACGGAAAAAATAAATAAACTGACCACGTGCCAACAGACACGTATTTTAAAATGATGGAGAAAAGAGTAAATCACAATCATATGTACAGTATAAGAAAATTATGCTTAATACAGTTGAAATCTTGCTATATGTCACGCTACGGTACCCGCCCCACCCTACTTCTTGGGCCTGAACTCGATCTTACGCGACTTCAGCGAAGAAAACTTGAGTCTCTTCATATAGTAGCAAAAAACCCCCAGCATCGCGAATATGCCTATACTTTTGATGAGCATTTTCTTCCTGTCGTCGTGCTCGGGCTCCGCAGTCCATTTCAGGAAAGTGGATACATCTTTGGACAACTGGCTGGCCGTTGCAGGGGTCCCGTCGGAATACTCGATGGCTTCGTTGTACAGCGCTTGCGCCATCGAAATAGCCCCTCCGGGAAAGTAGGGGTTGAAATACTGGCCTTCTCGCAGGACTATGCCCGCGGGAGGGTCGCAGTAGCCCGTTAGTAGGGCGAAGATGTAATCCTCACCTGCAGAATAACATATTTTCATTATGAATAAGTTTTTTCAAGTACGAGAACGCTGTTTGTCAGCCACAATCGCCAGGTTGAACAATTGATTTTCTATCATTGACAGCTCGAATGTTATTCAATAAATGGCCTTTTGAGAGCAAACCCGGAAAAATCACAATTTATCATTTTTATCACAACCCTTTCGAGAAGCTACCTACAATAAACATCAACAACGAAATGGTAAGAAGGAAGGCAATCAGTAAAATACTTGGGAGTTAACGTTGACCAGGAAATGATTGAAAAGAAATGCATCTATACAAGGTGTTTCAAATTCGATCTTCATCATTGGGATGAGAGATACGAAGATGGTTGAATTGGGACATAGTTGCGCATTTACCTGACTAACAATATGCCGTTGAGAAAGTTCTGAAAATCCGAGAATATCCAGAGATATCCGGAAAAAACAGAAATTTCGGAAAATGGAATGGATGACCTTTGCCCCGAGTTCAGTGCTGTTAAAGTGGGAGTGTCTACGCGTCCGACTCCGAGTTCAAACAAAACAAGGAAACAAAGTGAACACAACAATGGTCATAATCGAGAAGTAGGACCAAAACAACATCAAATTACATCAAAAAAAGTTAGTTCCACCATCTTAGAAGCAAAGTCTATCATAACAATGACGAGTCTTCAAAATGTAAATCCTATCGATAATGAACATGAAGACAGTGAAGGCTGGCACCAAGTCCAACATAGAAGCAAACTCAGATACCTGGTAGGTCGAACTGAACGAGAATGTGTGGTGGGAATAGTTCCATGTAACTAGGCTAAAGCCAAATACTAATTTTGATGAACTGAGAAACTTTTTGCAAACAAATCTTCCAGGTGTTCAAAAAGACCCGACATATATGCATCTGCAAAAATTACAATCAATCGTGATCTCTTACTCGAGGTCTGAATCATGATGCTGAATTTGTTGAAAACTCAACATATGTCACTAAGAAAAATGTGAAGCATAAGACTTTTCTCTGCCGCTACTACCAAAATGTGGGAGGTGTAAAGTCTAATCTTCAAAACTTAGAATATTGTCCTTTAAAGTAGTTATGATGTGATATCGGAAACATTCCAGTGAGAAAAAAGGACGTGGTGGCGTATTATTAGCGATTAAAATTAATTTGAACCCAAAAATAATTGAGACGAACGTAAATTTGGAGCAGTGTTTTGTGCAGATAATATATGGTACAAGCAAAATCATCCCTCCAAACTATACTGTAGATAAATACTTGGTACATGCAGAAGAAGTTGAAAAATTAATGCACAGCTATGTTAACCATATTTTTTTTACTGCTGGTAATCTTGGAGTTACTGTTCAGTGTCCTAAAGTTCACCGGCTTTAACTTTATGTGAATCATTCAGTTTCTTAAACCTGTTTCAACACAACGGTGTTCACCATAGTCGTAATATTCTACTTAATCTAATATTTTCTAATCTGGAATCAGTTACGGTGCTTCCAGCTATTGATCTGTTACATCGTGATAGCAAACACCATACTTTCTGTTTTCTCGATATACCTACATGTTGTCTTGATAACGTATTAGTAACTGAAGAAGTCGTTTTTGATTTCAAAAAAGGTGATTATGATTCAATTAATTTTCACTTATTCATGATTGAATGGGATAATTAGTTGGATGAGTGACATTAATACTGCCATTGCCCAATTGTACGATATACTATTTGCTCTAATGCACAGCTACAATCCTACTAAAATTCTAAAACCAAATCCAAAATTTCCACGTTGGTATAGCTCTGAGCTAAAAGGCATATGGCATCACTGGCTCCATAGCTTCTTAACCGGTAGATATCAAGGGTTAAAAATGGCAATTACACTTCAGTTAGTATTGAAGTTCATTCTGGGGTTCCCCAGGGAAGTCACTGTGGCCCCCTACTTTTCAACCTATTTGTCAATGACATTACCCTAAGTATTGATTATTCTTAAATTCTACTATTTGCTGACGATTCGAAAATGTTCAAATTATTGAAAATAAAATTAACTGTCATCAACTTCAGAGTGACATCAATAACCTTGTACATTGGTGCAATGTACAAGGTTATTGCGTTGGTGGTATGGAACCCTCAAACTTATATTAATATGCTGGAAATGGTTCAACACAAATTTTTAAGGTCTTCTGCATACAAATTAGGAATCCATAGGGACAATTATCACTATGAATATCCAGCCCTATGTTCATCTTTGAATATATTTCTCTGGTGAACAGAAGAATTGAAATTGGCTTATGCTTTTTGTTCAAGTTGCAAGCTGGTAAAGTTTTTTCTCCAGATCTCTTGTCTCACATTGACTTCAAAATTAATACCTCTGGTACTAGGTGGAATGAAACCTTTCAAAATAAACACCATTACCGTAAGTACGGATTTCCCATCCCTTTATTAACAATGGTAAGGAATGCAAATAAAGTAGATTTGAACTACTTCGGCATACCCTACCATACTTTCAGACGAGAACTACAAAAAAAAGGAAAGAGAAAATATAAAAGATAAAGACATCCACCTGGCCTCATGATGCTGTTTGAATGAGTGATCTTATTTTATGGAGAGTATATTAATGTTTCTGTGCAGTGAATGAATATTTTATATGTATGTGTGTATATACATATAACCTAATAT
>WOGR01009900.1:0-11139 GCA_015342045.1 Leptinotarsa lineolata | reverse complement strand
CTGAGGAGGATCCAGTTTTCCACACCAAGAGCAGGATTCTGCTTGCCAAGGCGTGCCCTGACTGTCGCCTCCTCATGTTTTTGACCCGGCATGAAGACTAGGACCCTCGGTCTCATCGGGAGTTCGTTGGCCTAGACCACGGTCAAGTCCGCCCCCTCCCAAAGATTACCCAAGTTTCCTACAAGATTACCCAAGTTTCCTATACTCCTTTCCTGAGCCATTTTTTGTCTCCTCAATCGCACAGGTTATCCATAGGACATCTGCGCCGAATGAGGTTTTCTTGAATTGTAGGTTTTCGAGGCTACCAGAGGGAGTATTGTCCAGTTCACGGACTAGTCTACCCTGAATCAGTTTTGCTCGTCCCTGACTCAGGGTTACCTCAGGGTGGCACCAGTCAGTGACCGCCATCCTCAGGCCCCTAGTAGCCTCACTTTAGGAACCAGTTTCTTTTGAGACCCTGGGTTTTTTCAGTAACTTCTGTGGGGGAGTATTCACATCCTCTTTAGGTCTCTTTCTGGCCCTATCCTCAGAAGCTACTTAAGATTTCTCGCTGCGGTCCTTTTTGCGTGGCTTTTCAGTCCACATTCCTGCAGCAACTTTCTTTGCTTCAATCAGTTTGCGCATTTGCGCTCCTGATAGTTTTTTCCTCTGCAGTTCGACTCTCGCCAATCCTGCAGTTGGGCTTCCTGCGGGACTGTCGTCACCCGCCGTTTGACTCTGACTTTCCTGGTCAGTTTACACCTCCAAGATAGTCTTACTTTGCGAGGAGTCGCTCGAAGAGTCCTCCTCTGAATTTTCGAGATTTTTGCTTAGTCTTTGGTCCATTCAATTCCCACAAGTATGGGGGATAGGATTGTCAACATCCATGATGTCCCCTGCATGGATGCAAGGTTGTTTACTCTGAGAGGTCACCTGGTATCCCAGAGGCTCCGTTATTGATACCCGATAAGGCTTGGGTACCATTCATTCTTCGGCACGGGTCGCGTAACACCTTGGATTAAGCCTGGGTCCTACTTTGTCTGACTGCTCTGTTCGGCAGCTGAGGTGCCACCGGCATAGCCCGTAACTTCATCACAGTACGCAAGCCCTCCTACCACGACAAGGTGAGAGCCCCTCAGGAGGGGGGTGCCTACTATTATGGAACTGTACTATAGTCAATTATGCCAATATTTTTGAAAGGAATAAATCTGTTTTTTCGTCAACCAGCTGTCGTCCACTCTCAAAAGCCGAAACTTGTGCGACCTGTGGATTAACGGGGTCTTACACCTTTTTTGCGATTTCTAGCACAAGCATCACCTATAAAATTATAATTAGTACTTCACTATGCAACAACTCAATTTTTCAAAACCTTCATTATCCATCCTAAAAAATCGCACATTTGAAGCTACGCAGTTCACAACCATCGGTATCGATATGTTTCCTGTTATATCTGACTAAGGAACCGAGTTTTGTGTTTCTAATATTGGAGGTGGCAGGAGTAGCCTACCATGAGAAGCTATAGACCACTTCTCGTCCCCTTTCCGATAGAAACTTGAAATCCCCAATGGAATTGTCGTTTTATATCTAGCAAAAAAGTATACTACCTAGCACGGCTTGATTTCGAGCCAAGCTTCGAGACGACCTGGAGATTCAAAAGTCGAGCCGAGCTCAGGCTTTTTGAAATCAAATTGATACAAGATCAGTAAAGATAATCTCAAAATCATACACGCATGTAATAAAGCGAAGAAAATGAATTTGTTGGAAGCCATGAAAATTAATGAATCACTTGAAAACCCGAAATATATACCCCTAAACGAGCAACTCGATTTATGTAGGTCTCCACTCTTGAATTTATGTTTGATAACCACGGTTGAATTTTGTAGTTGGCACCTTTGTTCATCAAACTACTTCACCTTCCAGCTTACCCACAAACTCCCCATATAACCTCGTTTTCAGATTTCAAATGTTACTTTTATACTTGATAATGGGATAAAAAATGAAACCGGTCGTAAAAATAAAATAACTAGTGGAAATCAGACAACAGTGTTTTTCATTCATTTCATCAAAGTCATGTCAATATTAATTTGATGAAGTATAAATGTTTCTGTTGTCCCCAAGTTTTGGTATTTCTATTGACGTCTGCTGACTGAAAAAAATATAATAGTTGGTATCAAACTCCAGTCCTTATAAGATCAAATCTACACTGAAAAAACTACTTTAGTTATACGAATCAATTTCCAATGGATCACTGACAGTATTTTTTATAAATTTTCAGGTGTAAAACCATACGCTTGCACGTTATGCCCGAAAAGTTTTACCAAGAAACATCATCTAAAGACCCACATGAACTTCCACACAGGTCTCAAGCCGTATACTTGCCAGAAATGTGGACTGGCATTCTCACAAAGCAGCAATATGAGGACGCACTACAAGAAATGCCTCTTAAAAGATGTCCACTCTGGCAGCAGTGGAGGGCAGGATACTGAGGAGGGAATTAATGATCTTGAAAGTTCATGATCGAAACGAATAGGACACAATAAGCGAGTAAATTCATAACAAATAATGTTTCCTCATACTAGAACTGCGTGAATTATACTATTTCGTCGCTGATGACGCCAATTTGGTTGCGTCGAGAATAATATTGTAATTCTGGTGTGTGGGGATAGTGTTTTTATTGTATTCATTCCACGCAATAGGCGGCACTTACTTGGCTAATGGCTTATCTTATAGAATTTTTCGCAAACAAAAGATCATAAAAGGTGTTCTAAGTAACAGAACATCTGAAATTGGTTGAATAGTCTGTATAAGTAATACTTATAATGTGTCGCAATTATGCTGAAGTTCAATATCTACACGTTACATTCAGGTGGTGAATAGATTTGTATTTCGATTTGTATTAAGCTAGGTAAATCAAAAACCGTATCTCTCGATTTTGTCGAATACTCAAAACAGCAAGTAATTACATTCAAGAATCGGAATGAATGGTATAGTACAATTTCACTATCCTCAAATGCAGTTAGAATTTGAGTTAGACATGAATCCACAAATATTTTGGGTAGAAAATACATCCTTTTCAAAATGAATAATGTTGAAATTCTGAAGTGAAATAGATTGATTCCAAAATTCTCGAGATATTGAATATTATTCTATCAAACAGGATTTCATCTAATGGCATAAAGTACTCTAATCGATTGCAGGGGATAACTTCCTTCATTGAAAAAGTCATTTTTATTTCTGATTTCTCTTTTAAACAGAATCATATCGTTTGATTACGAAAAATTACTTAGTTTTGTGGAAAATTGTACATTACAAAGGTGATGATCAATACTCAAGCTTAAAAATTCGATGAAAACATCAGGAGAAACGTAGTCATAGTGATATTATAAAATATAGGATCTTTCATTAAGCGTTCCTATCTTTGAATTGGAATAAAACAAATTATGTGTGAGATATCATCGAAATTTTTTATTCTTTTGAAAGACCTATTGGTGCCATGTATGGAATATAACATCGTTCAAATGTCCGCCACGGCTTCTCTGAGGGGGGCGCATCCGAAATATCCAATTTTCCATGACTCCGGCGCATAAATCAGGCTGAATTTGATCGCTAGCATGGGTTCTGTTGGCTTTGAGGACCACTGTGTTTCGTAGCTTGAAAAAATTCCACAAGAAAAAGTCTAACGGAGTCAAGTCTAAAAGTAAAAGTAAACATAAAAACATATAAATGTGAATAACTACATAAAACCATATTATAAGAGTCAGTCAGAATAATATGTAACCATATTATAAGTCAGTCAAAATAATATAAACAACACAATAACACAGTGATAAACATCCATAAGTAATACAAGTAACATATAGATAAAAAATATATATGTAGACTATAAAAAAGTCAATAAAATATAATCAACACACAATTTCTCAAGTGATTCAAAGCAAAATAGTTGAGAGTAAACACTTTACCAAATGTGCTAAAGTTCAAGATCTCAGGTTAGTGTATTGGTGAATTCTTGAATGGTGTAACAAGTTCTTTGAATTAGCATTTTTTAGCTGACTTTTGAATACATTAATATTTGGGGAATTCTTAAGAGTTATTGGAAGCATATTGTATAATTTACACCCACTGTACGCTTTTTTCATACAAAGAAGTTCTATAAGCGTTTGGTAAGATTATATCTTAAGATCTAATCTTACTAGTATTGTGGTTATGCTTTGGAAGAGAGGACTGATAAGACAAAGTATATATAAACATTAATATACGTAGAATTTGAAAAAGGAATGAATAATTGAATATATAACACAAAAAAGTTACAAATCATGCAATGAAGCAGTACTGACACAAAGATTATAGTATTATCAAAAGTGATTATCGATACATGATACCAGGGCTTTCAGAGAGTCGAAATGAAAATTGCAATATTCACAGATTTTATTGAAGCTACTGCACAAAATTCAATGGAGATCGTAGCATAACGTTTGTGCGTGATGCTTCGCAATAGAACTTCAGATTGCGCCGACATCCGCTACTTGTTACTAAGAAATTGATCTCGATTAAAAGAACCGTACTGTCGATATTGTTGTTGAGTAATTTATATAGGAATTTTATACCAAGAATAACTCTCCTTTTTTCCAAAGATGTCATATCAAATCCAATGTGGCTTGAGCTGTGTAGCACGTAGCGTCGTCACGTTGAAACCACATGTTGTTGATGTCCAGATCAGCCAATTCAGGCCAAAAGAAGTTGGTAATAATCGACCTATAGAGCTTGTCGATAACAGTGATGGCCTGGCCAACGTCGTTCTCAAAGAAATATTGGCCGATGATGCTGCCAGCCCAAAATCCACACCAAATAGGGACTTTTTCGGAATGCATTAGACACTCTTGGATCTCGTGTGGATTGGTATCGTCCCAAATTAGACAATTTTATTTGTTCACATACCCATTCATCCCGAAATGGGCCTCATTGCTTAAGATGATTTTTCGATGAAAATTAGGGTCAGTTTCGAACTGCTCCAGAACCCATTCAGCGAACACACGTGCGCTGTTCGTTGTCTATATGATCGTTTACCTTCAGTTCTTGGGTCAGTTGAATTTTGTATGGGTACAGTACCAAGTTCTTGTGAGTGACGCGAAATCCACTACCTCGGATTCTTTTGCACACTCTCATATTGATGATATACTAAAACGAATAATAATTATTTGGTTATTTGTATGTGATCATTTGAAAGTGAACGATTCACTTGTGTATATCTTCTATCTATCTGAATAGATTTAAAGTTCAAGAAAATGGGCCTCTTTCAAAATTTTTCTCAGTGGGAAAATTCAAATTTATATTTGATTGGGAAACCAATAACATAAATAACGGAGAATTTACGTTCCCGGTAACATGCACTATAAAATGCACTATCAAAACACCCCCAAATAATAGAAGCATCAAAATTACGGCACATATTGGCGCATTTATAGGAACGACCGGGCTTCAGCATCCTCACACCTCAATCTCATTGAATAAACTGATCAAAAATGAGTAACATATTGGTTATAGGGTTATATGCTGGCAGTATGACAGATCTACCCATCCAATAAAATTATTAAGACACTCACCGAGATTTCATCAAAGACAGATTCTGGGTGATAAAATTTGAAATTTATGCAAATCGGTATCAAACTTTTCAACACATTCTCTTTCACATAGTAATAGTATTTGAAAGATAATAAAATCGGAAATCACTAATGTCTTGACACTGACTACTTCGCTAAAAAATTAATTACAACTTGTTAACAATAAAACTAAAATAGACCAACTCAAAGCTTTCAAACGATGGAGTTGAATGAGCTAAATAAATCGATAATAAATTTGACTGTACTATAACTTGAATCCGTATAACGTGCGCTAAACCGGTCTGCAACCGAACACTACTACAAATCGAATGCGAAGTTTTCAAAACCCTTAATAGAGGAGTGTTGAAGCGTGAATTCGTCACCGGCGCCTGTATGAGTCATAGCCGCTGAGGAAATCTAATAACTCCCCCTTTTTGCTCTTATTTATGATACTTTCGTAGGGAGAAAAAAAACTTTTTGTTGTCGTATTTATATAATTGTATACCAAAAACGTATATCTTAATGTGAGACTAGAACTGAAAGGCAGATGTATGCCTTTCAGAAAAAAATACTTTCCAAACAATTACATTCAATTATATAAAAATTCAATGTTCATATAGAAGTAGTTGTTTCGAAAGTTATGTTTTCCTGTAATTCAATGTTTATTCAAAAATAATTGTTTTGAGAGGGCTCTCTCCAACAGTTTGTGTCTGAAAGTTACTTTACATGATCTATGTATCTTTTTGAGGAACTTATTCTGAAAATAATTGCGTTTTTCATATTTTAGAAGGTTCCCAAATTGTATAAAGATCGAGAATTACAAAGCTAAAATTCCTTTTTCCCAAAATCCCTCCTAAAATATACCCCTTTCAATTTGAACAATGTATATGGAATGTTTTATATCGAAACATGATCTGTGATAATTTATTTATTCAATAAAATTACCTAGGAACTAAGGAGTTTATGACAGTAGGTAACGTAAATATTATTTATTTAATTTATTTGTAGAATTTTTTTCAGTACCGATTATATTTTTTATATTTGTACCAGTCAATAAACATTGTTATTCAACAACATGAGTTATTTCATATCCGCATCATATGGAAACAGTAAGATTTTGATGTTTGTTTGAAATTGGTTGACAATGTCACCACACTGAGCTCGGATTCCTATCGTGTATACAGTCGTATTCACTACAGTATACACAACCTGTGTTTTACTGAATAAATAATCAAAAATAAAATATGTCTGACAGTGATAATTTAGAAAGTGAAAGTGAGTAGCCTCCTGCAAAAAAAAAGCAAGTGATCAGTAAGTTTTTTATATTTTATAATAAAAGTGTGCATCAATCTGTGATTAAGGCCGCGTATATGAAAAACACAGTAAAAAAATTAAAATAAAAAAAAATTATCAAAAGTAAAATTTGGATAACAGATGGCTTAGTAAAATCCATAAATAACAAAGAAAACCTATATAAAAGATATATTAAAAAACCCAAATAGTACAGAAGAGAATACGTAACATACAAAAGTCAATTGAACAGGCTAATAGAAACTACGAAAAAAAACTACTGTCAGAAACATAGAAAAATAAAAATAACACGAAAGCATTATGACACTGTGAAAACTACACAACCCTTCCTCAAAACAAGAGATATTAAAAATTGAATCAAAAAATAACAATATAGTCGAAGATGAACAGGATATGACTGAAATCTTCAACAACTATTTCATAAATGTGGGGAAAACTCTAGCAGAAATTATTCAGGAATTACTTATCAAATAGGAAACAGTCAGTACAAATTAGAGACAAAAAATGCACTCAACAAACAATCACATGTGGTGTACCGTCTTAGGACCCATTCTCTTCACTATTTATGTAAATAAACTATTTACCCTGAGGTGTGGAGGAGAAATCTTCAGCTTTGCTGACGAAGCAGTTGTGATTCATGGGGCAACTTGAAAAAAAAATCGAGCTGGGTTTTGGGAATGTTTCGAAATGGTTCGACCAGAATTTCCTCACACACCAAGTTTATGCCATTAGCCATCTACAAAATCGATTTACCTGAGTATGAAACGATTCTAATTCAAAGAAATGGTACAGTTGAACTTATCCATTCCACAATTAGTTTTAATCATTTGGGAATAACATTAGATCGACACTTGAGATGGGATATACACGCTCAGAATATCGTTATTACTCTAAGGCACATGCTCGCAAAATTCAATTTTTGGTAAAAATATTGAATACTTACCATGTGAAGGTTCTGTACGACACATTAATAGAATTAGGAACACAATATGGCATACTAGGGTGGGGAGGCGTAGCTGATATCCACCTAAAAAAAATTGAAATTTTGCAAAAAATATTCCTAAAATTAATATTCAATAGACCGTATAGGTATCATACAGACGAATTATATAAAGAATCGAAATGCTTTGATTTGAAACAACCATTTTTTATAGCATTTTAGTTAACCTATACAGAAACAAACACGAACTGAAAACAATAGAACATAAATACACAACAAGACAAAAAAGCAATTTTGATATTCGTACGAAATCCTCAAAAAATCGGTAGGACAACGGTGTTATACTTACCTCGCACCTCGGCTTTTCAACTTCTTACATAGAAGTTTAAAGGATCTCATCATTCACACCAACTCCATCACTTTAATTAGAAAAAAACTAAAATCGTACATAATGAATCTAAACAGATATATTATGAGTACAGAACAATAAATTGAAAATTATAGGGTTATTACCCCTCTGCTGACTACAATATTGAAAAAATTATTTTAATACAAGAAATCGTATTAGCGATTTTTTTAGGAAAAATTTATAATCACCGTTGGACTGGGCACCCTCTCAAATGGTGGTATACCAAATTTCATCAAAAAGTATTCAATTTTAATAATTCGGTGGTCGAATCAAAGACATTTTTTTATGGATTAATTCAAGTTTTTCTTGGATTGAAAAGCAAAATAAACATCGAGTAATCGTTGATAACTATGTGGCACATTAAATAAATGAATGAGCATATTCCTTCTGATTAATTAATCATTGGACATATCAAACAATGTAAAAACAATATTCAACAAATTATTGTAGACAGAAACAGGAATGAACGTTTATCAAATTTTTGTTGTTTCAACCAATCCGCCATTCAATGCACTCGTAATACATTTTTCTAATATTCAATATAACTTTTTTCAGTTGTTCTATTTTAATTTCTGCACAAGCTGTAGATATCATTATGCGTAGTTCTTTCACTGACTGCGGTCTGGACTTGAAAACTTTTTTCTTCACAGTACCCCTAAGAAAAAACTCTAGCAATGTCAGGTCCGGTGATGTTGGCGACTACTCAATTTAAGGACTATTTCGACCTATCCATCGATTTCCATAATTAGGTATTATTCAGCCATTCTCTTACAATAACTGCTTCGATAAATTTGTTGGGTGTTAAAACGGACACTAATATATCTTGGCACAATCATGTTGCTTGAATTGCAAGGGCTGCTTCTCAAAAGCTTCGAACACTATTCCGAACCAGAAAACTGTACACACCTCAGCAACTGTTGATGTTTTATAGAGCTCGGATCAGACCTTCTTGGGGGTATTGTTCTCATGCATGGAGCTCTGCCCCTAAACATACCCGGAAGCTGTTGGATTCCATCCAGAAAAGAGTCATTCGCCTGATTGGAGACGCAAACACCGCTCTTAGAGCGCTTTAAGGTCTATCCTGTAGTGTTTGTGTTTTTTCCTTGAAAAAAATATGTACAGAAAACCCATCTAATTGAATTCAAGCGATCCTGCACCGGTAAGTTACGTATTGCGTCCCAAAAATAATTTCTCAAAAAGTCTAAAAATATAATTCCATTCAGATTACTTTCGAAGAAAAACGAACCGATTATCTTATCATGGATTATTTCACACCACACAATTATTTTATGGGAATATTGCCTATTGTTAGGATTATCCGCAGACCAGTACCTTGAATTTTGGGCCAGACTACTCCATTTGTAGTGAACGTAGCTTCATCACTAAACAAAATTGTTTTGAAGAAGTTGATATCATTCAAGTATTCTACTTGAGCCACTAAAAGAATTCTAACCATCTTTCTTCATTTCCCGGGTCCAGAGTGTGTCAAATTTTTGGCTTGAATAGTTTAAATTTATTTTTTATAAGGCATCTCCTGATATTTTCTCCAGAGATATTTGAATTCAAACTAGCTATTCGCTAGCTTGAATGAGGATTATTACGAAAATATTTCAATATTCGCACCCCATTTCTATTCTCACGATTGTTTCTGTTTTTGAGCATATGCCTCGATACACAACCTGTTTCGTTGAAAACAAAATTTATTCAATTCACCCTACTGTTGCTAACTGGAAGTTTATTAGGATGTCTGTTATGAAATTCTCTGGCAGCTGCTCTTGCCGGAAGAGTATTATCTCCGACAAGACGCACAAGTTCAATTTTATCTCGCACACTCAGTTCTTCCATGATAAATCATTAATTTCTACCGCTATACAAAATATTTTTCTTACTAATCGGGCATAATCTAACGTTACTGTTTCAATACAGTTTTTGGCAGCAGTCATAATAATCAACGAAAGACTATTATAGTCTTTTGTTTCCAGTGCCAAATGAAAAGAGCGCGATTTTGCATATCCGCACGATGTTTCACGGCCAACCATTTAAGAGGTGTCCAGTTAACATTCTATCATGATTCAATGTGAATGTTGATTCGACCACAGAATTAATAATATTGAATAATTTTTATTGAAATTTGGTATTCCACCATTTGAAAGGGTACCCAGTCCAATGGTGATTTTGAATGTTTTATAAAAAAATTGCCAATACCATTTCTTGTATGTTAACCTATGAAAATATTCGCAGAGGGCCTTGGTTTTTGTAGAAAGAAAATGATATTCGGTTCAAAAGTAAACCTAGTGTAACAATATAGTTTCGATTTTTTGTTCTACCTCAGACGAGTTCTTCACATTAACTTCAGAAGAAGGACTGGGATTTCTTAGAATATCATTAACAAATTCTGAAACTTTAAAACCTGATGAATTGATTCAAGGAACAATGGGTCTAGGGAAGCCCGTATATTTTCGAGTAGACAGCGTCGGTAACCTTGAGGGAGTTACTTGTTATTTCGTCTATGAATCCATCAGTCACATTGATTTGAGTAATTCGTTATTTTTGTTCTGATGAATATTAGTAAGATCTCTAATGATTTTTTGTGAACATTGACTTCTTTGATCAATTCTTTCATTTAACTAATATTTTCGTCTCTTTTTCGGAATGGAACTTGAGTTACCGTTACCTGCGGATGTGACTTGAATATCTTTATGTAATTTCTGGATTGTTTTCTATACAGTATTCCATATCGACTATGATACAGAAAACTGGTAAATCATGATATGTATGTTCCACAGCGAATTTGGGTCCGTCAGCAAGAAACTCGATAATATGTATCTGTATCTGGCGGAACATTATTATCATTACAGTTAAGTGCCCAATTTCCTGTACGATTTATTGTTTGTGTACGT
>WOGR01009899.1:0-11139 GCA_015342045.1 Leptinotarsa lineolata | reverse complement strand
CGAAGTTCATTGTAGAAAACGCTCAGAGCAATGGGAATGTGAAAAAATATGAATTCGTACCTAAAAATGAAAAAAAAATCTCAAAAAACTCTATGGTACATAGGAAGACGTGAAAGTTGCTATTGTGTTTTTATTCGAATCAGTCAACCAATTTCCAGGGCCGTAATTTAAAAGGGAACAATTCACTCAATTATAATAAAATATTACCAAAACATCCCAGAATATAAAATTGAATTTGATTTCTCAGTAAGAAGTGAACGTCGTTGGGGTGGCCCAAGTCAAACGACACCCTGAATAAAAGATTCATGGATATATTCTGATAACCCACATCAAGTGCCAATAACAAAATGTGGACAGATTTTCAATATGTCTGCGAATAAAGAAGATACAGGCAAAAAAATAATTTGGGATTTTTTGGTTTTTTCTGTACATTTCCAGAACCAAAAGGGCTATATTCGATTTTTCTACATCATTGAATAGGTCTCTAAAATACGCAACTTTGCCCCAATTCAACCGACACTCTATCTCTTATCATTTACGAGATACCCATGTTCAGAAACAAATTTGAATATATATTTGAAATTGTATTCGTTTGAAAATGTCCCTGTAGTAACGTTAGTTGAAAATACAAGCGGTAATAAAACATTTCTCACAATTATCGATATTTTCGAACTAATTCAATTTTTTTTTCTGAATTAAAGTTCCATGTTGAAAAGTCAGATAGATGAACTTTTGATAAAATTTCCAGGAGCACATTGTAAGCCAAACATTCAAAGCAAATGAAATTGCTCTGGATTGAAAAAGAAATGACTTTTTGAAACATCCCGAAACTTTGTAACACCCATTTTTCTTTATTTTTTTTTGAAAAAGGTTCAAAACTCGACAGATAGGTAAAGTACATAATTTGAGCACTTATGTTCCGATTTGTATGAGTTTTCGAACATTAGCATGAAATAGGTGAGTCGAAGAAATTTCACAAAATTTTGCCCATAAAAATATCTCCAAGATGGGTGTCACTGTATAGTAATAGTTTTCAAGTCACTTCCAGGCAAACAATTCTCCAAAATATTACAACTTCTCGCCACTCACATAACAGCTCAAGGAGCCGTAACATTCTCATTGCATAATACCCACCTCCTCAATTCAATGCAGCAAGCACCGTTTCGGATGTAGCGAACGACCGCAATAGAAACATCGCGTTAGCTTTGTGGCACACCGTCGTTTGTTTCCAGCGAGGTCCTCGACCTCTCGATCCGGCGGAATGCGAAGCTTCGACTGAAATTTCAAAGCTTTGGCGGGCGCTTTCATAACGCGCGTCTCGTCGCATCGGACTGAAACGAAAAATACCGCGTGTGCGCGCGTGTTTTATTATATTTATGGAGGTATGAATCACGCCTTCCAGCTATTTCATGTTGAGGAGGTGAGAATTGATACGGGGAGAGAAGCCCACGTCAAAGGATATAATCTAGCTATTGCTGCATATGAACTGATTTCAGTGGATGTTTCGTGAAAAGAACATTAGCGCAATCTATAACTTTTCTCAATCTGGATTTTAATTCACTATACAATTTGCATGCGTTTGAACCAATTGTCGAAGCACTTTTGCCACTCTGATTGAGGTATCTCCAAAATAAGCATTCTGAATGCAGCAACCGCTTCTTCAGGTGTCGAAAAACAAACAAATGGTTGTGTACCACTAAAAATTGACTGTTCCCCGTTGTTCCAGTGGTATGTCCAGTTTTTCCGAAAAAACAGGCGACCATTTGTTCGAAAGTGCTTGGTGCGCGAACAACTTTTGTTGGATTTGGCTCATCTTAGAAACACCCATACAGTCGACTGCTGTTTACTTTCAGGCTTATACGCGTACATCCATGATTCATCACCTGACACGATGTCATAGACGTGTTTCGAAGCACTGCGATCGTATTTTTTGAGCATTTCCTTCGACCAATCGACACGAGCCTTTTTTGAACGATTGACAAATTGTGTGGGATCCAACGCGAACAAATTTTTTGACAGTCAAATGTTTATGCAATATTGAATGTATGCTGGTCCCACTAAAGCCTAAGGTTGTCTCAGTCTCACGATAGGTCACATGACGATCTTGCAGTATCAGTTCGCGCACAGCATTAATGGTTTTCGGAACAACAACTGATTTTGGACGACCTTCACGAAATTCGTCTTGGAGTGAACTACGACCATGATTGAATTCACCATACCATCGATAAACACTGATCCCTAATGGAGCTTTATCCATGCACCGTTGCTGAGTTAATCACGTCGAAAGTTGTAAAAAATAATCGCACAAAAATGTTTACGATTTATTTCCATTTTTGGGCCGAGATGAATATTTCAAGTTACTGTAAACAACACAAATAGAGCTCGTATGTCAAAACGTTCTGATTACGTATAACCTCAAAATGTCCAATTTTACGATAGAGCTGTCAGTTGCCAGATTGTAACACTGGGAATGTCAAATCCCGAAGCATAAAAGGCAACCTTTCGTAGTCTTCACTTTGTGAGCTGAGCGGGAAATAGAGATTGGGAAAAGCTCTCCGTGGATTTTTAGTACTTGAAAATGAAAACACTTTTGACACAACAGAACTAAGTCACTGTCTCTCAGCACATGATTCGTTTGCCACATTACCACCATCAGGATATGTCAAAAGTTGAATATTATGGAAATCAGTAAATCTCACAACTCATAC
Organism: Leptinotarsa lineolata; assembly: GCA_015342045.1. Classification (NCBI taxonomy): domain Eukaryota; kingdom Metazoa; phylum Arthropoda; class Insecta; order Coleoptera; family Chrysomelidae; genus Leptinotarsa; species Leptinotarsa lineolata. The sequence continues at coordinate 8,431 of WOGR01009899.1, read as the reverse complement.
ATCATTCATCTGGACAAACCATTGAGTCATTAAGAACAATAATATACTTCTCTGATCTACGTAATGGATTATGTGCAATATGTTCCTTGAAACTCGTTATTAAAGTCCGCCCAGTTTGACCAATGTTTTCTAGTGTCGTATTCCTCAAATCCCAGACATTTCCAATTACATTATTTTGTCTCTCGGGTTGCCTATCATTCGAATAAAGTTTGAAGCAGATGCCACGTGATCTGTTTAGTTCAATTACCGTGTGGACATGAAATCATTTCTGTGTGAAATATCACTGAAGCAAACGTATAGGCATTCAAGTGCATTTATTCAATAGAAATGACATTGTTCATTAAAAACTGCACCATTTATCTTAAAGAACCTCTATACCAAGAAATATCTACTTCCATGTCGATTACTTTCGACAAAATTTTGAAGAAAAATGGTTTAGGAAGATGCTCATTTGAGCTATCTGATCAGCGTGATCTCCGTCACTTTTCCTTCGGAAAGTCTTTCCCTTTAGACCTCTTCATGCCCCATTCTCGAAAAGGGTGATCCATGTTTCTTTGAAAACTGTAGGTTTTCAGAAAGCTTCTGATCGAATAGATCAAATATGTTCTCTTGAATAAGCAATATAGGTTTTAGAGACACTCTCTTACTACTCCTGAAGTCGGTCCTGTTTGACAAAAAGCAATAGTTTGCATATGCATCCTGCAAATCTTTCTGCTGCTCCTTTAGCTCTAGTGTTCCACAGGGTTTTAACCTCAGACCCTTATCTTTATAAACGATATGTATAATGTCATGAATGTTTCGAGTTTATTTGATGCCGAGGATTTGAAGTTGTATATTGAAAGTGATTCCAACGCTTTATCGTTCAAATGAAAAATTAACACTTTACTTAATAGTTATACTACAGATCATCTTGCTATAAACCTATGTAATGAAATGAAAGATTCAGACATGGTGTAAGTTTTCTTTCACTATAAATCTCGATCCAATTCAAAATTGCTATTCAATTCCTATATGCGGTCCTGAATAGAATATGAAACCCTGATTTATTACTATTATATTCAAGTCGAATCGGTATGAAGAAAGTTTATGAAATTCTTGAGTTACAAATTAAATGATATCTACCCTGATAGAGGGATATATCACAACTCATTAATTAATATATTCTGTTTCAAAATCTGTTTTTTCGTTAACCAGATGTTTTGTGAAAGCCAAAACGTGAGTGATACATAATACAAAAGCACATTTTTTTCATGTATATTGTTCATATAGACAGTGAAGCAATTAGGTGTCCACATGGATACCTGATTGATTCACTGAATCATGATGATACATTATTTATTAGAATTTGAAAAATTGATTGGTAACTTTCTGGGAATTATGACTGTTTGTAATCTACTACCAGATATTGACAGTTCCAAGTAAGTTCATGTAGAAATATTGACATAGTTGATAACAAAAAAAATTTTAATCGCGAACCCATTTTATTGCATATTTTCATAGAACCATATTCTAGGTGATATCATTTAGAAAAGGGAAACCCGAAAAACCTTAGGTGGTCAATGAGCTCTATGCGAAGTAAAAATGAATTGCAACAATATGAAGAAATTCTACACTGTATTTTGATACGGAGATCCACTTGAAGATGTTTCAAGCCCCCCTGTTGATTTGTTGTTGTATCTGAATTTATTGCAAATGCCTTCCCCACTGTTACCCATTTCCATTCACTTCAATAAATATATGTGATAATTTTGAAACTTCGAAACTCCATTGGGGATGATTCTGATTCAAAAACTCATTTGAAAAAAATATCAAAACATTTTTCATGATGATTATGATAATAAGCTAAAAGCAACTTCCTCTACATTTAGGATATGTGGATATTTTGAAGGATCGAGGAGATGTTTTTCTGAATGATTGATGACATTTTATTTCTTTAATTTATCAACTTCCATTATTGTTGAATAATAATAGTTGTTTTTTCCACTTCATAAATGATAATTGATGTGTTTATTTTTGTTTTCTTTATTTACATTGTATATTAGCAATTCCTTATTCTGTTGTATGGTAGATGAGTTCTTGAGGAAATCTTCTCGGGAAGTTGATTTCATGAGGACGTCCTTCTCCAAATAGAACATTCTGAGCATCACTTTTTGGTTTCGCATTTTTTTATAAACCGTTCTAGATGAAAACAAGCAAGCTAAGTCTGTCCAACATTTTCTATGGAAGGGGCTGTAGAAAAAAACGTGCCAGCTACCTTCCTACGATGTTCAGGTTATCAGAGTTAATTGCCATGTTTGGGTTTTCAATCAGAAGGTATGCTTAGAGATACAGCTACATGGATCTGCGAAATATTGTAACAAAGGTTCTCTCTAGTTCATAACAGTGAAGCAAACTTCTCTATTCCAGTATCCTGATTATGCCAAGACATATTGGTATCCAACTTGACACCCGTTGTGATGTCCGTTTCCACCAGACTCACCTTCTCAAAGAAAACTGCTGCATGTGTTCTCGTAGAATTGAATTCTACTTAGTTTAAGTCGCTCCAAGCCGTTTTTTATCATATCTCCAAGAAGACATAAAACCTCTCGTTGCTGAAGATATACCTTGACAGTTGATGTTCAAGCCACTAGATGTATAAAAGTCAGCTGAATTTGTGGTATTTTCTAAAAAAAGCTTTCATCTATATTAGAATAAGGATGGGAGTAATACCAGCGTTGATGGTGAAGGTATACAAAAAACTCTGGTGGCTACTCAAAACCTGAAGAACCACGAACAAACATAGTCTGAAGACACATAAAATTGGATTTTAATTTATAAACCCTGATGCCGAATGAGATCACATTTTTTCAAAGGTGGTAGATATTCGAGAAAGTCGCTTATTGATTTTTGTATCTGAAAACCATACTGATGGTCACTTGGAATGTTGAAACATTCCAGATAATGAGGCATGTGTTGATTAACAGCTTTCTTGATGAATTTCGATGTAATTGATGGTAAAGAAACTGATTTACAGTGAAAAGCTTACAAAAAATGTTCATTTTTGTATTTGTTAAGTACTATGACAGGTTTTCCATCAGCTGAAAGCTTTATTGATATTAAATCGTTTCAGTCTTCGTCTAATAATACGATGTCGAAAAAAAGTACCTCACATTGTTATATGAGTGGGTGGTAGTTTTTTCTGAAAGTCAACTTTGGAGTGCTATACAAATTGTTCATCGATTTGATTTGCTTTCTTTTTCGGCTATTGGTGCTACTGATCTATCTGCTGGTGAAAGAGAGTTGTAGATTTTTTAAAGTTTCTTCAACCCTATTCAACCATGGACCAAAGTCATCTAGAACCATTAGAAATTAAAAAGAAATTCATTCTTGCCTTATTTCCTTACTGCAGTTCATCGAACCTTATCAGATTTCCAGCACTGGGATTTTTGTGCTACTGTCAATAGGTTAGATTTTTGATGGTGACAGATTGCTTGAAACGTTCGTAGTCCCATATCTTTCAATTCAGGAGCAGATATTGACGGATTATGAATTTGAAAAAGACTTTCAACCAGAGAAAAAATTTGGGATTAGTTTTGAAGATATTCCATTCAGCAGATCTATAACATTTTTTGTTAATTCGGTCAGAGCTGAAATGGGCTTATGCTGAGATGATTTTCTACACTATGATTGTGTAGAGTTTTGGACTGGTTGTCAACTGAAAACCAGAAAACTAGCAAACTCTTTCTTTGAGAACGTGAACAAGGATACTTAGAACCATGATCGTGGTTTCTCTTCGGGAGATCCTCTTCTGATGATCCATTGATTAGAAAAGTGACATTCAATCATCTTTTAACGTAAATGGAAAGTGAACTCAGTTTTTACTATCAATTTTTTTTCTGTAGATGAAGATGATTGGCGTATAGATGGTCTCAAAGGGACTTGCAAGAACCATAATTCGAAACTTTCAGTAGTGGCATTGATCAGAATTTGAAAATTATTATTATTCCAGTATCATGCCCCATGTTCGTAGTTGAAAAGTTATCACATTGTATATTTGCCAATTTGCCATTTCTCATCGTGTAGTTAGATGTATTATGTGTTTGGTGTTCAGCAGGATGCAGATGCAGACGTGACTGGGATTCATCTAGCAGGAGAGCGAAGGTTGCAACAGAAAAGTCTCGAAGGCCCCAACGGCAGAATGAACCATGGCGCAGATGCCTTCCCCGCGCCTACGCCACTACAGGTCCGCATTCAGGAATTTCTGGGGCTCGTGGTGGCCTCAGATCAATTCCACCCAACCATTATTAGAACTTTTTTATTGCATTTTGTTCGCTCACATTCAAACGCATGCGATGGATGCCTTCTCTGCTTATTTGCACCGCTATGTTTCTACTTTTCAGAATGCAGCACTCTGTAATGAGCCGGTTAAAATCGGCTCCATGCATGAGGACCTCTTAAATTATGAGTGATACAAAAGCGCTGAATGAAGGTGACACATTTCGAAGCAAAATAATGTAATTTCTCCGAATCTAAAGTAACTCTATTGTTTTCCGATACAAAAAATATTGTGATTTTCCTCTGGTACATTAATTTTGGCAAAGATTATTTTGGAGAAAACCATATGAGAATGAAGATATTCATTTCTGGAAATTCGAAAATTTCAATAGATTCATAAATCACAAGCCATGTGATGTCAAATGCCAGAGGCATTTATATAGGGGGATCTCTGGGGGGTCAAGAAAACAATGAATAATTTTGAACATCTGGGTTTTAACACAATCAAACATGCTTTATGAATATGGAATATTTTATTCGCTTCATTGATGTCTGCTTAATTCTCTTTCCGAAATCTCCACGTCAACCTAGCTACATCAATATAGAGTTTTCAATTGAGCGTTTCTTATCTTTGAATTTGATAAAACAAAGTGTGTGTGAGATATCAACGAAATTGTTTTTTGTTTGAAAGACCTATGTATAAAATATAACATCGTTCAAATGTCCGCCACGGCTTCTCTGGGTGGAGCCCATTCGAAACGTCCAATTTTCCAGGCACATAATTTAGGCTGAATTCGACCACCGATGGCATGGACAATGTTGGCTTTGAAGATCGCTGTGGTTTATGACTTATTCGCATACACCTGCTGAACCACATGCAGTTTCTGCAAAATTTCGACAAGCATAAGATCTAAATGCCTATAAGGGCATGCATGCTGAGTGCTAACGGAGGTAATAATGAAATCCCCAGTATTATCAACTTCTTACATTCCCACAAAGTGGATATGTTTCAGTCAGATACCAAGCTTCAGCAGAACCATCAAATGAACTTAGGGATTTTTTTACGATCAGGGAAGACCGCCCTAATGCAGTGAGAAGCAGAGGAGTAGCCATACTGGTAAGGAAAAACATTGCATACGCACAGATACCACAGCGACCCAGCAGCATTGAACATGCTGCAAGAGGCTTGCTGATGGTACCTGCATGCATGCTGTGTATAACCCGCCAACGAATAGGTATACTCCGGGACATTTGGACAGCCTGCTCGACGTCTGCAATGAGTTCCTCCTTGTGGGAAACCTGAACGCCAAGAGGCGAGGGTGGAACTGCTTCAACCAACCAAACGCGAATGGTAAAACCTTGTGGGAATATTCACTCAATAACAATGTTGTAATTGAACACTATGATGAGGTAACTCATCACCCTTGAACCGGCGCGTAATCGACTACGATCGACCTTGTAATATTCAAGAACGTAAGAGATCTCTCAGACCTCATGGTGGTGGATGAGTTAAGCTCGGATCACTGTTCAGTCTGAGAAAAGCTTAAGCTTTTGAAAAAGAAATGTGACGAGTTCAACACACTCACCAACATACAAAATCAGATCACCGTACAAAACTTGAATACAACCACCAAAACATTCATTAAAAAGATACAGTTGTCGAGAGACAAATCTACAAGGTTGGTTGTTGTAAAGGGACACAGAAATCTCCTTCCACTGGAAATTGTGGAACTCATACGTGATGAACATAGAGCCAGAAAGCTATGGCAAAACACCAGAGACCCTCAACATAAGGAACAACTGCTCAGACTTGCTGAAACAGTAAGTATACAAATGAATGAGTTAACCAATGTCCGGTGGAAGGAGAAACTGGAGAGGCTGAATATTCAGGACAGCTTCTTGTGGAGGATGACAAGGCGTATTGATAACAGATACGAGCCCATGCCTACCATAGAGAGGGGTAATAAACATTCGGTGACCGACGATCAGAAGACCAGAGTGTTCGGTGAATATTTCCACAATATTCACAAAACCACTCCAGACATAACTGAAGAACACAGAAGTTTCTCCGAGAAGTAAAGTCGACAGTGAAATATCTGATCTTGAACAAGGCAGGCGCCGGGTAGCGATGGCGTTGAGGTACTCATCCATCCATAAATGGGCCTCATCGATTTTTCACTGAACCAATGGACTCGAATTCATCTACTATAAGGGTCCTCTTGGTAGGACGATTATAGCGACCGTAAAATGGGTGAAACGCGTTGTAAGTTGCCCGGTTGGAAGTCCTTTTATAATGGGTCAAATTTTTTTTGTTGTTCCTGCTGTAGATATGCAGCAGGAACATATGATAGAAAAAAAAATTCAATCTCGATGTGGAGAATGGGACACTATCAAATGAAAAAGACTGTCAATTGATACAGATGACATTTTTTTAATGGAATCAGACTGATAACGAAAATTCATCTGCTTTCTCTTTGGACTTTGAATTGAAACAAAATCAATCATCTTCAGATAAAGTGGCGTCAACAAAACCGTAAAATAGGCACCATTCGGAAGTCCTAAAAACAATTCCGATTTTTTTGTGGTACTTAATACTTCTTCATAGTATTTGAAATCGGAAGCCTTCGAAGGGAGGCATTACTTTTTGTATTCTTTTAATAATATGCATGGTATTCATATAAGAAATGGAGTTTCAAGTGGCTATTTTTTGAAAAAATTATTCGTATAGAAATAAGTGTAGCCACAGTACAATAGATTTTCACATAATAACTATGGCACCAACGTTGATCTTTTTTCATTATGATAATGATGTTAGTATTTTTTGTTTACCCTATTCTTCAAAAGATATTGAAGCATTATTTTTCTAACGTTAAATTTGCAAGGAACTCTCATTATATTATTTTGCTGTATCTTCTGTCAGAATAAATAAACTGAATTGTATATTGAATCTAATATTCAATAGGTATAATGAATGGAAAGTAGACCAAAACCGATCCTTGAGGAATGCCTCAATTCTCCGCACTGTCAGACATCTCTAATTCCTACTCATTTCCGATTTTCCAATTTTTGATCGAATACAATCAGTAACTTCTGTTTTACAGTTTTTCTTCACTTTTTTATCGGAAACCAATTTGCTATAGGACGAATCCATAATTTCAAATTTATTCAATTATCCTTGCTGAAAAATTTCTCACAAATTTTTTCTGATCCTCCATCCTTATACAAATAATGTGAAAATCTTCCAAAGAATGGAAAAAAGCAATCATTTGCTTCTTTTCATTTTTTTGTATAAAAATGGAGAAGAAAGTAGCCGAAAACTTTTTCCCAAAATATTATAACACTTTCAAAAACAAGCCTAAGGATGTTATTTCCAAGAAGACACATTTCGCTTGAATCTACTTATTAACTGATATTCCTCGAAAACGAAACAAAGTTTTCGTGATTTCTTCAGTCGAATTTCGAAATACATGCCTTGTCACGTAATTTGACGTGGCCCCCACTGAATCTTATTTTATTTCCAGAACAATGACTGCAATTTGTTTCGTGTGCAACCTTCCGATTCTGTCGCATCAAGTTGGTTTAGTATGGCAAGGAGGAAATGGATGGGACGATCTCATGCGAGAACAGGTAGATATGATTAAATTTTTATTTCCGTTCGGATATTCTTTGGGAACGATTCAAACATTGAAATCGTTTTAACACATTATATATTAACAAAAAATCCAAATCCACTAATGAAGTTTTAGCGTGAATTTGTAAATGCACTTTCTGGGTTGAATAATGGCTTCTAGGAAAATGAGATATAAGCTTAGTTGGAAGATTTTTCGTAACGTAAAAATGAAGTGAACTTAAAAGATTTGAACCTTTCAAAACGCTGAGAAGTGCCTGCATGGTGGAATGAAAATCGTAAATACGAATATAGTGATTCGTGTCGGAACCCACATACATATTTTGTTAATGGAGCACCACCCGAAAAGACTGTTTTCAATAAATTTGTAGAATTTCTCAATGTTTGTGCTCTGTCAGAGCTAGTGTCAGATTGAAGCCAAAAAGCTGTTGGACTTTAGTAGGGATGAACTACGATGTCTAACAGGCCTCCTTACAGGTCACTGTCGTCTGAATTATCATATGCAGAGACTAGGACTGTCAGAAGACAGTGTGTGTCGCCTCTGTTTGG
>WOGR01009898.1:0-10553 GCA_015342045.1 Leptinotarsa lineolata | reverse complement strand
CAAGGACAGATTATACTCTTTGAGAAAGGAACATTTTGGCTTTCTACTACTCCATCTTGATACAAAAAAAATTGTGAGAATCTGTCAAAGGAAGGAAGGAAGCAATCAATTTTAAAAGAAGTAACTCTATACATAGATGTGTGGGTCATGCAAAAAAGTAACTTTCAAACACAAACTGAAAAAAAAAGCCCTCCTGAAATAGTTACTTCCATATGAATATTGAATTACACTAACGAAAATATTCTTTCGAAACGAATACTTCTCTATGATCACTGAATTATACGAAAACACTTTTCTTTACTCAGTTTATATTCCAAACATTCATTGTAAAGTTGAATCAAATATCATTCACAGGATTTCTACACAATATACTGAATGAAAGATGAAAATTTCACTTACGTAAAATACTGTCATCCTCACTGGTAGACATCTTCATGTTTTGCCGTAAGACACTTGTTTTAGGGCTCTTCAGTACCAATTTGAATAATATTATCAAAAAAAACACATAATTCATTCATAAATTACGATTTGTATGTCACGGAATGAGTTTGATCTACTTATGTCATCGATGACATCGCAATGACATTCATTCACTTATTTGATCAAATCCCAGCCAGAAGGAATCTTGTTTGAAACGAAAGAGGATATATTTTTAGGAGTAAATAATTTTTGAGAAAGAAAGTTTTTGGCTTTCTACTACTTCATTTTGATACAAAAAAATGTGGGAATCTTTCAAAGGAAAGAAGGAGTCAATCAATTTTCAAAGAAGTAACTCTATACATAGATGTGTAGATCATGCAAAGAAGTAACTTTCAAACACAAACTGAAAGAAAAAGCCCTCCTGAAATAGCTACTTCCATATAAACATTGAATTACAAGAAAGAAAATATTCTTTCGAAACAAATACTTCTATATGAACACTGAATTATACAAAAAACACTTTTCCCTACTCAGTTTGTATTCCAAACATTCGTTGTGAAGTTGAATCAGATCTCATTCACAGGATTTTTACACAATATACCAAATGAAAGGTAAAAATTTCACTTACATGGAACACTGTCATCCTCACTGGTAGACATCTCTGTGTTTGTTCCGTGTTCATTCACCACTCATTCTAATTTGATGAAATACTGTATTTTTTAACAAATTTTTGTTTATGTATCTATATGTTCACCGTGAATAAACCTTTTTTTATCATTATCATTTCATTATTATTTATTATAAGTTATGTAATCTCATAAAACTGTTCTCTAGTTAGAATCGACTTCGGCCATTTTATAGACGAAATACGTCTCCATAAAAGTGATATTTTATTTATTAGAAATATTCAATACTGAAAACTTTTCAATATCTCACACTATCTACAGTGTAGTTTCAACGTCCGACACGATCATGTTTGATTGAAAAAATTTCGGAACTTTTGCTTTGTTGCATTCTTTAGTAAATCCTTCATATGGCATAATTCTAAGAGTACACCGTGAAACAGGTTCTTAATCTGGGTACATTTCAAACCATAAGATTCACACCTCAACAGTGTACGTCCTGTAACAACAATGAAGGAATTCATTTAATTTTTAAATTATGTTCATTCCTTACTTATGAGGTATCAGCTGTTAACGTGCTACAAATCGCACGTTGAGAGGATAGATCTAGTTTATCCCCAGCTCGCATAAGTTTTGACTTTTGAGGGTTATCGTTTGAAGGGGGCGAAAGCTGGTTAACAAAAAACAGATCGTTTTCAATAGATTCTTTTGTAAATAACTTGAAATTTTGATATTGTCACCCAACTATACAAAAAATCAACTTGTAATATATTTTTTCATTAGGCTCAGCAAGATAACCTAGAAAAATGGGATGTTTCAGTCAAAAAACTGACATTACTCGAAAGTAGGAGAACTTGCTTATTCGATGATTATCTCGCAAAACAAGGAATCAAAACGTGAAAGCGACTTTTTTCGGGAATTTCGAATGTTATTGTTCATTTAGTTGATAATGAATTGTCGCGTTATTCTGTTGATGTAGTATATATCATATTATGTAAAACATATTTTTAAAAGAAGCAACATATTTCAAAGATGAAAAGTTGTTCAACCTTCAGCTGTCGCTGTTCCAACGATATATTTGATCAAAAGTGTTAATAATTACCACCTCTGAAATTTTCTCATCATTGAATTAATTTTCAGGAAAGTTGCAAGGACCGAGAAAAACGATCCCTTGTGAAACCAAGTCCCAATCTGTTTCTTCACGGTGTTCATTGTCGGGCGATGAGAATTTAACTTGATTACCTAATTACGCACAAGTTGAGTGGAACGGTGCTCTCGTTACTCCATTAAAGTGTATCTCCGACAATTAAGAAGACATAAAGAGGCAGAGGTTGCCTAGAAGGGTTGTAATATATCGTTCGCAGCCTGCTAATTATAAGGTCCCGAAAATAATTTTTCAGTTCGTTTTATGTAATGGTAGTATTATTTGATGTTATCAAGATATGCGTTTCCCAAACTTGTTGAGAGCTCGTGTGTCACACTGTTGAAAAACGTGTGCATTTCGGGACGCCTGACAGAAGTAAGGTTATTTAATAATCACACATAATGAAATAATATTTTGTGCTTGCTAGATTTTCATAATACTATCAACAGTACATGTCTAACCCACATTAAACAATTATCGTCTGTCAGTTCGATGAAGCATGTGTGAGAGAAAGGGAAGACAAACAAACCGGCACCGTTACACGTTAGGTAACGAAGTTTTGCGGTTAAATAGTTATCGCCACCCTACAAATGACAACCCTCAGAAGTCTAAACTTGTGCGCGCCAGTGAACAACAAAGTCCCACGTTTTAACGTCCAATGAAGATTGATCGTCCGGTCTTTGAGCACGAGCCACCGGCTCTCACATTTGTCGATTGAATGGGTGGAACCAACTACGCGCGCCAATCCAACCGGTTACCGTCTCTCTATCGAGATATATGTGATTATCGGTGATGCGTCCGAACCACATCTGAGCGGAACCAAAATGAAATATCTTCTTTGATTTATGATGCACTGATAGAGTTACATAAAAAAATCACAAAAATAATCCTGTTGATATGAACTCGTTAAAGAAATTGTTGTACCTCAATTTCATTTAATTTTCCGCTTATGGAAAGTAAATATTCTCTCACATATTTTATTCTTGAGTGATATTTCAAATGTCTTCGATGATATGGGGAATTTATTTTATTTCCGTAGTTTAAAAAAATATTCAACATGCCAGCATCAGGGCACTTCTTAAATTTCATGAATAGTGAACCCATGATCCAAATGAGTTTTCATCGATTAACATAATCTTTTACAGTATCACATATGAGATTTTCTAGATGAAAAGGTTTTGTAAGAATATAATTATAGGTTTCTAGTTGATTCGCAAATATTATTAACTAGAAACCAATAAATCGATGAATATTTTGGGCCTCACGATTACGAAATCAACAACAAACATAACCTCGTAATTTACAGCAATCCAAACCAACTACCAGCAGTGGCACAAAAATCCCAGTAACGAAACCGAACTAGATTTGTTAATGCTAGCAACTGCTGCATAAATGAAAGCAAAGAACTTCACAATCAGATAATAAGAAATACACAGATTACCAAACCCAACGGATGTAGATCCTTCTGGTCGGTAGCTGAAGTTGTTAATCAAAACTTTACAGAATCCACAATTCCACAAGTAACACAAGCAGATAGTTCAAATGCAACAACAGCCATAGAAAAAACAAATCTACTAGGTGAACAATTTGCATCCCACTCCATAGTCGATTTTCTGGGAAAGACACAGCCCACTATCACCACAATTAAATCCACAATGCTCGAAATTAATTTTCGACAACGTCTAGTCAGACGAATTTTGAAACAGCTCAATATCAACAAGGCGTCTGATCCTAATGAAGTTCTAATCATCGTACATGAAAAGTGCGGCAATGAACTCGCATCAGTATTTTGCAGACTTTTTAACATGTCTTACCAGGTAGAGGTTTTTCCTTCTTGTTGAAAGATTGCTAGCGTGCAGCTTTTTGGCAAAAAAAGGCAAGAAAAATTTTCAAATAACTATAGACCAGTCGCTTCGCTATCAGTGATATCGAAAATCATGGAGGAAGCAGTGAACCACCATATCTTCAAATATTTGAAAGGCTTCAACATCTTGGGCTATTATCAATATGGCTTTCGAAAACAAAGATCAACAGGCGACCTTCTATCGTATGTCACTCATATTTGGAAAAACGCAATAACGCAACATGAAGAGTCAAGAGCTGTTGTGCTTGATACTTCTGAGGCCTTTGACCGTATGTGGCATTAGGGTTTGCTGGCCAAACTTCGATGAGATCTCTCGATGAATATCCCTAGAATACTTTCATTATCAACGCTGTTGTTCCTCAGGGATCTATATTGTCTTCTACCCTCTTTTTATTGTATATCAACGACTAATTGGAAAAAACAAAAATCTAATATATTGCTTCGCTGACGACAGCATACTTGTCTCGTCATTCCATTTGGATTCCAGCACATCGACTGCGGATGCACATCCTCCCGGGCAGCAGGACGCTGCGTATCTCAGTGAAGATCTAGATGTGATTTCGAATTGGGTGAAAGTAACCAGATTCAACTAAATGCCATGAAAACCCAGGCATCGATATATAATATCGAGACATTATAATGTCAGGACAGACAATTTCGCTTTTTGCTCCGATATATTTTTTGAGGGTTGGGATGGCCACTAATTTGTCTTGGCACAATCATGTCGCTTGAATTGCCAAAGGCTGCTTCTCAAAAGCTTGGAACTCTGTTCCGATTTGGGACACGAACATCACTTCCGAAGAATATCGAAGAAATGTTGAAGATTTGTCACTCTTTTATAGATACTTCCACGGGAGGTGTTCAAGTGTCTTGGCACATTTGATTCCACCAAGATACATTTTAGAAAAATGCTGCCCCTCAATAAATATTCTCTAGTATATTGTTTTTTGAATTCATGAATGATTCCTTCCTACGTTAGAAACTTACAAACCTATCCGCCTTTACTATTCTACTAACTTCTAACTCATAACTAACATGACGCTAATTACAGTTTACAAGCAATTTTTATCTATTCGAAAGATAAAATATTGTCCCTTAACGTGATGGCGCTGGTACGAATCACTATAATTCAATCAATGTAAACTGATTTTTTTTCTCAATATCCTAAGTGCAAAATCTCTTTCCTTACAGAAAAGTTTTTTCAATCTATTCAATTTCAATTGTGTGACTGAATAAATATTTCTAATATCTGTGGACGGTTATTTCTTTAAACTGACACGTGATGAGATGAAGATGCGCGCTTATCTTAACACTATTTTTCGTGACACGTTACATTGCAAATCATATAAATTTTTGGAAAAAAATGGGCTGGAAAAATGTGTGTTTTTTCCGCTGCGGTTGAAGTGACCAAATATGAGTTACCTTCCTTTATATTATCTTGACATCACCTACCCTTATCGCTGGATTGAACTTGTAGGACCTCAAAACTGGCCGGCTCGAAGTCCTGATATGAATCCTCTAGATTTATATTTATAGTGTCATCTGAAGGCTCTTGTTTATAAAACTCCTGTACTGCAAGTGAATGACTTGAGGAATCGATTGCAGTCGTGAATTTAGTCAGAAGGTGAAAATTTTGTTCATTTACTTTTATCTCAAAATTGATCATTATTTACTTTTGATCTTCACGAAATCATCAACTACACACAACTTCACACCAACCTATCCAGCTTAGTAGTGACAGTGTGATAGTGATAACGTGTCTTGTGAATTTCAAAATCTCTCACCTCCAAAACTTTGAGGTCTCTTCTGGTTTGATTATGATTCAAACTGCTGCTATTGAATTTAAATTATAGTTATTTATAACATAATAACATTGAATTCCAAGTTTTTTCAATTATTTGCACTTCTTTCCATACTATTTCACATTAGGCGCTTGATATTATATCTTCCATAGTCTACAAAAGAAATCATTTGAAATGAGTATCCACATTGGCCTGTTGCGAGTAGTTCAACGTAAATAAGTTATGAGGCCCTTCTGGCTTCTGAAAATGATCAATTATATTTCTCGACATCGAAACGAAGCCAATGATGTCGAAATCATCGAAATAGGACTATCGGAAGTGAAAACCGGAAGTGACCTGTTTTTGACAGATTCGAAACCTTCTCAGCATAAGTTACCCAAATACGATGATTTTTTCATTACCGATAGTATTTATTATTGCACGAAACGTGAAGATATGTCAAAAGTGTATAATCAAATCCTTCATTTTTTTCTCAATATCTCTAAAACTTTACATATGCTTCTCATATGAATTTAGAAATTATTTTATCACACCTTATGCCTATTTTACATGTCATTATGACGTTTCCTAATCAATTTCAGCTTCCATGGCCCCTTCATGTGCTTTACATCATGATCTGTCTGTGAAGCTAGTGCCCTTCTGACATGACGTTATCTTTGACTTCCCCTTATGAATTCTACACCACTTCTTCCATTTGATGTGCTGCACGTTGAGATACAAACATTAACGAAGAAGCTGCATAGTGCCCTATTGGCATCGTCTTTATTTTTTCTTTGAAGATGTATCATGCATGAATTTTCTCTACATCCGACATGCTATGCATGACGATCTGATCATTATTAGTGAATATACAACTGACATGTTGCGACATCTCTGTTTTTTCTTTTGCGATACATTCTGCATCCGTTTCCGTTTCCGTTTCATTTGATGTACTACACGCGATGTAGCACATCAAAGACAATTGTAGATACTAACAATCGAAACGTCGTGAAGTAACGTGGTTTGAAATCACTCAACTTTTAACCATATTAATTTATTTTATTTTATTTATTCATTTTTTCATTCGTATTTTATTTCACCGTGAATTCTTTCCAAGTTTTTTGCTTAATATATTTGCCATTCTTAGCTATCCTTTTAAATTTCAATTATATTGTTTATTTCAGGGATTTCAAATCATTTTACAAATTTTTAGTAGGTCAGAGTGAGACTCTGACCTACAAAAACTAACTAACGAAATAAAAGAAGTTTCTCCCAGGATTCAGTGGAATTGTATTTGATACATTCATCGATGGTATTCGAGAGGACGGAAGCAGAAAGAAATCTGGCATCTTTCGGTATCCTCTTAGAAACGATAGAATTACTTTTCAAAGCAGCCATCCTCTTGTGGAAGTGTATGGGAGCATTTTCGTTCTTTGAGACATCGATGGTTTCGGGAAAAGGAATATTGATATCATTTCTTGAATTTTGTATCTTCCATTATGTATCTTCAAACCAAAATAATTCTTAAAAGATTTGCAGCAGGAATCACAAAAAGATGTTGACATTTTCACGTTTTTACTAACTTCAAATATTTTCAACCTGTTTTTTTAAAGTATTTTTCAATATCCCATTCATTTTTTCTTTTTATATCTTTTCAAAATTTTCGAACCTGTTAACACGTTTTTGGACATTGAAAGTTGAAATCTCAACTTTCACTTTGAATTAATAACAGGACATTTTATTTTGACTGTTTTTCAAATTTATATGACAAATATTTCCATAATAATAATAATAATGTATTATATTCACCAAACAGGTCCTGAAAACTTTTCGTATTCCCCTATATCCAGCTCCGGTTTTAGGAGGGCACGACTGCGCTGTGTATAAGGGTCCGCTGGGGGTGTTTTGACAACGAAGTTTTCAATATTTCATAACCCTCAAACTGGCTCAAATTTCAGCCAGGGAGCAAAACCACTGCCTATATCCAACCAAAAATCACACTTTACGTCACATCACATTAATATCATATAACATATCCCTAAAGTTGGTCGAATAAATAATAGCAATATATTTCAAAACGCCTAAATAAACACTAAAATATGAAATAGTCAGCACCTGAAAAGTCTTATTATTGAATTAGGATTAAGTACATCAAATATCAACAAAAAACAACATCCTTACATGTTGACAGAAAGGATCAAGATACCACTTTTTCAGGTGAAAGATTATTAAAAAATGCATATAAAATGCTTTAAAATGTGCCTTAAGACACTCAAAGTTTGAGTGAGCTGCCACATACAGACAATTACCTACATTTTTTCAGTTTTTTTCTTCTGATAATTATGTAATTCTACGTTAGAAAACAAGTTACCTTAATCCATTAGGAGATTTCTTATTACCACCAACTGAATTCAGATATTTCACGTGGAATGAAAAAATAAATTCCAAATAATTAACCCACCCATGAGAATCTTGCAAACTGTGTTTTTCGAATGCTAGAATTTCAACAGAATATTCTACAAATAATTTTGTACCGAGTGTTTTCCTATTATAAAAACTATTGTTGCTTACAGCCACCATCCTTACTCTTCTTCTTTTGTTTTTTCTCCAATGACGATGTTCTTCTTTGACCTTGGATGGGCATGTATGGCGGCACTGGACTGTCATCATCTTGCTCAGCTAAAAGACGAAATATGAATGTCTACAAGTAACAATTTATGTATTAGAAATGGAATTGGGAAAAATAAATCAAAAGAAGCTTTGTAAACAGCCCTCCTCCACACTACTTGTGAAACTGATCAAAATTGGGGAAGGAAAATATTGTAGAGAGGTACTTCGTGCAACCTTGTGCTCGAATGTGTAAACATTTACTTCAGACTGCGAGCAACTTCGTCAAGGTAACTTCGCAAGTAATGTAGAGGCAACTCAACAGGTTTTATAGAAAGGCAGGTTCAATTTCAATTTATCTGAAATAATTGATACTGATACGAATTATGAGGCAACAAAATTTATAGTCCATTCAACTTTGCTATCAGAAATTTGATATTCGTGTTGAACAGATGGACATTAACAACGCTATTTAATGTTTTATTACCTCCCATTTCAACTATTGTTGGACTATATTGTATTTACTAATACAAAATGAGATATATAGACTACAAAAGCTACAAAATAGAAAAATGCGAATACTATTGTAATCAATCAACATATGCTAGCAGCGCTGAACTGGATGTCTGTTTCCAAATACTCTTTATTTTTGACATTACTGTTCATTTATAAAATTAAGATGGGTCAGCACCTCCATATCTTCCTAATGAAATAATCTATAACTATCAGATTCACCCACATCAAACAAAAAATAGAAATGATTTTCATGTGCCACAATTGTTGAAAAGCTCTCCACAAAATTCCATATATTTCAAGGGTCTAAATCTTTTAATGAATTACCCGTTTCTATTCAAAAGGCAACCTCTCTCTATGCCCTTAAAAAAAGTTTAAAGCGTTATATGTTGAAGTAACCTGTATCTATTCAAGTACTGACTTTATGCTATTGCATTTTTTTTCAACTCTCGTTTTAACTGGGATCAATCCAAGTTGAATGTGTTTTGTATTTTTTATGTGCTATGTGTTGTATAGTATAATTATATTTTGACGAACGGTATGCAACTGAATGTAATTAGCTTTTCTTTTGTGCTGAATAAAGGATTAATATACAGAGCGTCAACAAGAAGCGAAACACTTTTCAAATTTTGTATTGAAACATGATTTTTCATATTATCTCTGGAGCAATAAAACGCCTGGTATCTTTAGAATTTTTCACTAAGAAAAAAGATATGTTTTAATCAATTTGTTTAAAAGAAAAATTCGTTCAGACCAGTCTCAACTCCCTACACTGTAGGTAAATGGACTGACACCTATCAGAAAACAACTACAACTATAGCGTAGGGAGTTGAGACTCATCTGAACGAATTGTTCTTTTAGATAATTTAATAATCAACCAGTCTTCAAGTATGCCCACTGACTATATGTAAAAAATATGTTTTAATGTTAAATTTTGAAAAATATTAATTCAAGATGTTTATGTTCACCCCAACATCAGTATTATATCGTTTTTTATAATTTTAATTCAAAAGAAGGAATTTTATCTTATAAATTCTGGCTACTTGAACTGAGTAACGCATACATTAGCATAATCCAGGCATGCAAACTTCAACTGAAGTATGAAGATCAAACAGAATGGTTTTAACGTTGCCTCCCTGCTATTGGTATTTACCGCAATAGTAGATGAAACTTCAGGTATGGAAACCTGCAACTACGGCCAAAAAACCTAGAAAATAGCTTTGACATGCTGATTTCTTTGCTACCCCGATATAGCAAACCATCCCCTTAGAGAAATGTTTTGACATTCAGGAAACACAAATAAGCTTTATAATACTTCTCAATTCAATGGAATTGTTTTATAAGGACTTGAAAAAATAAAATGAACTACCTAATCACTCGAAAGATGTTATTCATATAATATAATAATAACCATTAATATTATCATCGTATGTTCTTCATTTTGTTATGAATTTTCAAAATTGAATGTACTTGATGATACCTTTCCTATTCAATGAAGATGCATTCATTTATTCTCTTCTACCCATTACTAAAGTAAATTCAAATCCAAGATAGAGTGGATGTAAACATTGACATGCCCTACGCACGTGATATTAAAAGCC